>JBBPMJ010000315.1:0-37179 GCA_038090255.1 Austroboletus niveus
TCTACTCACCAATTCAAAAGCTCAAAAACCCTTTCCATGTCATTGTTGTTTTATATTGCTTATATCTTGACAGTGTGTGAACCAAATCACATGACCTAGGGGGTGATTTTGTAGCCAAGAGTATCTATTATTTATAACTCCACCAAAGCTAAGTGAAATTCCCATGGGTTTTGGCAGTGCGTGAAGCGCACTGCCATTAGGGTTAGCATGGAAAGGGTTTTTGAGCTCACTGTATGTCGGATCGAAGGGGGGTCCGCTCAAGGGTCTTCCTTGGCAGAGGTTCTGGGGATCATTGAGAACCGAGGAATCAACAGGTCTAGAGATGTTGCAGGACTAGCAACAGATCGAGGGTATGAAGGGAGCGTCCACTCAACAGTAGGACGAGGACTAAGGGACCAAGGGCAATTCCAAGATACTAGGTAAATTGCAGGAGGTCTAAGATAGTGAATACACCTGAGTACTGAGGGTTTATATATGTGAGCCAAATGGTTAAGGGTAGGTCAATGAAAGAAAATGAGTCAGTGATAGAAGGTGATGGAATCGTGAAGAAGCTGAGTCACTACAGAGTGGATGCAATGGCATCAGATAAAGGTTGGTAATACAACTGCAGATGAGTCATGCTAAATAAGTAAGCAGTAATGGAAAAGCAATGGTGAAAGAAAAGGACCCAAGCGGGGCTCAAACAGCGAGGGTCAAGGTCCTTTGATGTACATGGTAAGTAAAGTGAAGAAAAGAAAAGAGGGGCCCAATGAATCGTAACAGCTCATCAATAACAGGAATGAACATGTGTCTGGAAGGAGCAAAGTTTTTGGGGAACAGACTTCCAGGAAAGTGAAACAACTCAATAAAGATGAAGCAAAGAGTAGAGGCAATAATCACTTTGGTCCTTAAAGGGAAGAAGCTTGATAAAGAGGAAATCTCCAAGACTTCAAAGCTGGAGACTCCAGCCTCGAAGCCCTGGGGTTTATATACTATTCTACTGTATGTACATGTTTGTGTAAATACCATAATGAGATATCATACCATGATAAGGAGGAAATACATGATTGGCTGATAAGAAGCATGAGTTATAAAGAAGCATGTCTGTGAGAGAAAAAAGTAAAGAAGCATATCTTATGTGACAGGCATGTGAAACACGAGGTGTGATGTTATCATGACATCATAGATAAGAGATAAGGGTCTAGCCCTTTAGACATGTGACTTGTGGTTTAGACTGCTGATGTTTGTAGAGCACTTGCTTGTAACAAGTTATAAGATGCTTAAGTGAAGAAGTAGCATGGCATTGAAGATGACTACATCACAAAGCTGTATGAGAGTATTCCAGAGCAGATTCAGGCACTTTTGGATGCAAAGGATAGTCACACATGATATTAAGTTGCTTTGTAGTTCCAGGGGCTTGTGTTTTGTCAATATATGCTGATCTTGTCAAGAAAATCTGTTTCAAATAATAAAATGCATAGTGGTTTTCAGAGAATTTATGCTATAGTATATTCCATATCCAATTTATTCATTTAAGCACCATTATGGCTTATTATATAGCATTTTGGCTCTTGAATGAGTACAAAATCTTGTGATAATGTGAAAAAGCCAAGGAGGAGTGGACAATACAAAAATTTATCTAATGCTGTGCATTTCCATATTGAGACACCATATCTTGGAAGTGTTAAAAGCTTGGTAATCTAATCCAGAACCTTTGGAATGCTCAGAACTGCACTTACTTGTAACACAGGCTGGATATGCTGCTTCTTGCACATCACCAATCTTGTTGTCAAATGTATGCTTCACATGTTTGATGTGAAAAAAAAGGATGCAAATGCCACATTGGAGAAAGATATTGCAATTGCAGATGAGTGGGCAGAGGTGGATATGGTGATCAAGAATGCTGTCAAAGAAAATGAGAACTGAGCCAGTTATTGGAAAGAGGTGGTAAATTCACTGACATGGAATGAAAAAAAAAATTGGGTAGGAAGTGTCTTGCTAGCCCACAGATTTTCATGGGTTTTCAGATATAGGTGACCATATAGATAACAAAAATGTAACCCACAAGAAAAACCCATATCCAGAAGTTGAATATGGATTTTTGGCAGGTACTACATATATGAGTATGAGTATGGGCAAAATTACCCATGGGTGTACTTGTGCCACTGCCTAATTTAATCACATTGGCTAATCTAATAATTTCACTGAATACATGGATATCAGGCTTGTCTGACTGAAAGAAATACATTATTTCCAACAAGACATCCAAAATTCTCCTGATGCAAAATTGCCAAAGTCAAGTAAGTATGGCATGTGCTCATAATTCAAGACAGCAGAGCCAATAGGCAAGCAGAAACCATTTCTGCTCCAAGAAGGGATCCAATAAAACAAAGCACCAGAAAATAATCTAATCCAGCCTTTCCTTAAGTGCATTTCATGCAAAATATAAGATTCTTGTAAATTCCAAATCCTGATGGTATTGTCATAAGAGCCAGAGACAATATGGCTGCCATTAGGTGAATAGGCAACAGAACAGACTGAAGATGTGTGCCCCTGGAATGGACCTGCAATACACTGACCAGTAACAGCATTCCAAATCCTGATGGTATTGTCATCTGAGCCAGAGACAATGTGGCTGCCATCAGGTGAATAGGCAACAGAACAGACTGATTCTGTGTGCCCCTGAAGAGTAAGAACATCCACTGGCCAACTCAATGGATGACCCATGGTCACCAGAGAATGATGTTGCAAGTGTGAATTCCATAGATCCCACAGTGGAGAAGAACTAGGTGTTTGGGGTATAGCTGACAGATAAAGATGAGGGGTGGACTCTTGAATTACTGGAGCAAATGCTTGAATGAATTGACAAGCCTCTGATGCTAATCCAGCAATATCATGACCCTACAAATGTTATTGTCAACATCTATCAATTCTCACATTGATATCAATCATAGATCTTACCTTGCTCCATCTTTCCAAGCTGGCACATGTCTGTAGAGCAGCCAGGATATATATGTCAGGTGATAAATGTGACAGAAGACTCATGGCCTCCAGCCAGAAGGGAAAAAAGCCCCTGAAGAACAAAGTTGCTTCTTCCAATGAGTCTGCAGTACACTCCACATGTTGAAGATGGTTCATCTAGTATTGGCATGCATAGGCAAGATGTGGGGGAATGGCCATGATAACCCGGTCCACTAAGTCAAGAACCTCATGGTTGGCCAGCCTAGAGTCCTTGAGATCACAAAGATTAAACCTGAGCATCTTCTTCATACATCCTAGTAAAGCAGACCCAAGAGAAAGCAAATGGTGTGAAAGAATATCAATATGGAATGTTTTGCTCCGCTGCACATCCAATAAGAAGTCACGAAAGGACGTGTGAAGGGGACGGATGGGTTTTTCTTCATTCATTACTCCATCTAGTAATGATCCTAGTGGCTTGATCATATAACAGATCTTCAGCGTATCACCAAACAGAGCTGTCAAGGATCTGATTGAAAGAGGTTCCTTGAGCGCCAGTATGATGGCCATCACATATCGAAATTGGTCTCGAGCACTCTCAGAAGTAAAGAGCTGCTCAAGGATGCTCAGATATAGGTTGTCCAAGGAGTAGCGACCTTCACTATTGTCAGTGCGCAACAGCTGTTCAAGCCGTTCACGTGGGTCAATACCCCGCGTGTCATCCCCACTGATGAACTTGCATGCCGCTGACCCCCACTGAAACAATTGTTGCGAATGCTCCACAAGGAGCTTGCACCACTTCTTCTCCGGCCAAATCACGTCCAGTTCCGAAGAGCATCGACGGAGAGAATGCGCGACAAACTTGCTGATATCTTCATCAATCTCCTTTGAAGAAACATCCCCAAGGTTTCTATGCACCACTTGGGGACCAGATCCAATAACGTCAAGGATATCCTCCTCAGGTCGGCTCGTAATCAGGAATCGGATGTTTCTTGGCAAGTCGCAGTCCGTGATACTAGACAGCGTCTCCAGAAACTGCCTGCGATCAACCCATTCACCGCTCTCATCCAGCGCATCCAGCACAATAATCAGCGGGCCTATAACACGAATGTCCTTGCTAGGTTCAATGATCAGCCGCTCGAGCTGTTCAGAGGGCGAAACCGATGTCTGAAGTCGTCGATTATCTTTTACCGCCCTCCAGAGCGCTGACTTGAATTCAGGATTGTGGTCCGCAAGGTCCCGTGAGATCGTGCTGAACACATTCTGAGGATTCCGCCGAGCAAGGTCACTACGAGCAAAGCAATAAGACGACGCGAGCCTCTTTTGTTCATCAAACCGTCGAGCGACCGAGTGCGCGATTGCTGACTTGCCCGATCCTGCGACGCCCGTGAGAAGACAGATTCTAGGTGCATCATCAGAGAGATCGTTGAGCGTGTTGCAAATATCTTTGATCACGTTCTCCCTCGTTCCCGGCAAACACATTTTCTCCCAAATATATGACGCTCCGATCGCATATGGTATATCATTCAGCACGATTGTCTCCGAAGTTGTCGCTGTATCTCATGTCAATACGTTTGCCCACATCATATAGCAGAGGTGGGTCGTACCAAGCTCCTGCACAACATTCATCATTCGAAACACAATGATCCCGGACTGCACCGTAACACCGTCCAAAAAGTTGGTCTTCAGCTCTTGAAGCTTCTTCTCGAATTCCGTTATCTTCTTGTCCACACCACCAAACAGATGTTTCGTCGTCCGAAGCCCTAACCATGGATATCAAGTTAATGGCTTTATGCATTTCAAGATTGGTATTGACTGACAAAATTCCTTCTGCTTGGCATACTCTGAGATGAAGTATCCGCACTCAGTCACCTGCTTGAGAAGAGGCACGATAGCCTTTCCGTGTGCCTTCACAAGTTTAAGGGGTTCGGCACCCTGAACGAAGTCGAAGGTGTCGCTTAGTTTTTCTGCCAAGCGAATAATCCGATCATCTCTGTTTTTCTGGTTTACGACCACCTACATGGAAATGAATATCAGCGTAAGCGAGAGCATCGGCAGAGAAGACATACTTTCTCCACCGCTGATAAAATAGACCAAGCAAAAGAAACATAAGGGTGAATCTGTGCGACTTTCGAAAAGGATGTACGGAACAGCGGCGACAAACAAATACCTCTGCGATACTGTCGACGATCTTGTTCAATTGTTCCACTCTCTGTAGCAGAACTTTCCACACGCCCATCTTCTCGATCTCCTGCGCCTTTGACAAAACTTTTGGAGCGTTCCTCACCACCATATCCGTCTGGGAAATAATCTGTGGTGCAGTATTGAGCGCACCAATCGCCTCTGTTGCCTCGTGGACAGCATCGGCAGCTTGACCTTCACCCGTATCAGGTCTCTCAGCGCGCTCACATTCCAGAGTAAACTTGATCGTAGTCCCAGAAAGCTCCGGCCCATCAGGAGTACCCCTTCTGAGAGCAACTTGGACCTCTACATTCCAGAGATTGCGTCAAAGAAACATCACGCCGAAACAAGATATTGTCGTACCTCCATTCTCCGACTTTTCCAACAACCCGCAAATAGTATCCTTGACCACTCCTACGACCTTGGTTTTTCTGACGGTATGTTTCTCGTACACGGTTGCAACGAAATCGGCACTATCGTCCACATCACTAGCGATATTTAGTTTTCCGATGCAGATAGATGGATATGGACACACTTGAAATGGAAAACTTGATTCCAAGAAGTACAGTTCTTTTTCTGCTTCGTTGTCTTCGTCGACTTGGGGGTACCGCCCACAGAAAATTGGACGTAATATTCGTTCTTCCACAGCTTATCCCGATAAGACTGATTTCCTTGAGTTCGAAGTTGGATATCTAGAGAGAAAGTGAGTTTGAAGTGAGCCAAAGGGGAGTGGAGTGTTGCACTTTTGACGGCGAGAGTTTTACTTTTCGCCCTGGAAGCACCTTTAGTATACCAGTTGGCAGGAGATCAATAACGTCTATATACGTACACGTCTGTATTCGTGCTCTGCAGTGTATTTGCTGTATCCATGGTTCTGCGATTAAAGCAAGTGAAGAAATGGGTGACTGAATGTAGGCGGTTTGAGGTGAGAAGGACCAGCGCCTGTTACCACAGAACACGCTGTTGCATCGTGGCAACACTGTGGCCTCCCGTTTAGGATATGGTAGTACCTTCCAACTTGTAGTAAGTAGTAACCTAAACGTTCACGTATCATCTCGCAAACGTCGACACAAGGTTTTCGGGTTGCTGGAATGGCCAAACGGCTCAGGTACCAACTCGATGTCGCGCTTCGCAGCGTCGTTCACGCTGATAAGTCGTTTGTCGCCGTGAGTGCCCACCCTTCCGATCGCTATTTGCTTCCATTTCGACGCCGTCGCCATCACTCCCCCGGTTTACATAAAATCATCTGCCATCTTAGTATCTTACTCGCCTTTGTTCTCGCGCTCGGCGCTCGTTTTACTTCTCTTGACATCGTTTCATCTGCTGCAGCCTCTATGCGCGTTCGTCTGGCCTGTTATCTTCGAATTCGTATCATCACGGGCGAGTTCATCACTACCGCTTTCGCGACGCTCGGTTGGATGACTGGTGTTTTCTCCGACCGAGTGTCACTTCATATTCAAGAATTTCATCGACGGTGCGTTCTGTGAATCATGCGATGATTTTTCGTCAGGCCTATATCATCGAGCTCCATCTCTTCGAACGAGAAAAAAGAACCGCATACCCGAAAACGAACGAACGGTGTGCGTATTCACCCCGAGCTCGTGATCTATTGCGCTGATGGGAGTCTTTTCCAGAAACTATTCCCTCCAATGTCATAGCGTGAATTTGCAGAGTTAAAACCAAAATCAAGAGCGACGATTTCACCGATGATCATGATGATGGCGAAGACATGATATCACCATTCATTTCTAACCGTGGAGTGCATCCCAGCTATCTAAATATGTTGTCTCTATGCGCTGATGCTGTTGCATTAATGTCCTCCTGGGCCGAGTCTGTCAAATGCAGCAATGCTGTGTGATCTGAAACTCGATCGTCTCTGACTAACACTGACACATAAGAATCGTACAAGACGATCCAGACTCGCGCAGGTTACTTATTTTCCTCGTCATGCAAAAATGGGCTCATTTCCAATGTTCGCCGCGTACGAACTGCAAAAGAAACACGGGCATGGTTGTAGAACGTTGTTGGCGACTCCGTATTTGGATCGGCGTGCTGGTCGATGCACCGACGTGGAAATATTGCGTCGGGATGCCGTCTTCGCACCATTGACACAAAGGGTGTGCATACCCTCCCGGTGCATACAATGTCGTGGACAGGACATGTCTTGAATTCCAAACTGCGGACCTGTCAACTGACGGACAGCATAGTGGAGCAGAAACATCGAACGCTAGCACGCCATATTCAAGTTCCTGCCGTTCATCTCCTACATTAGGGTTTGTCGGCAGAGAAGACGAGTGTTCCCATGTCTGGGTGGCGCGACTGCCAAGGTTTGAAGAATAGAGTTGAATGCGTTACGAGGTCTTTGCATTCATCCGACATGATCAGAACCCTGACGTTGGCCAAAAAAAAAAAAGGTCAGGCACGCTAGGGTCTTGACGACCATTCATTTGTTCCCGGATTCGACATTCTATGGGCTCGCGCCATCAGTAAGAGAGATGGTTCAATTGATGAGTCTCTGCTGACAGGTTTTGGCTTATGCCCATCTCATGCTTTATTCTTGCGGTTTCAAATTCGTTATTGAGCGGTCGTTTTGTTCGCGCTGTCGGGCGTCACGCATTGTCCTGATTTTATTTTTTGGCAAATACAAGGGAAGTTCGAACGCGATCCACGGGCAAAGGCGGAAACAAGGCTCACCTAGCATGGCGGTAATTATGCGAGGAATGAACGAGCACGACGACAACCACTCCTGTGCTGGCTGCACCCGGCCGAATGTGCACGCACTGGACATCTCGTTCTGTCGCACGGGGTACTGAGTTAGCGACGACGACAAGGACGACAAGTTCCTCAATGCATGGTTCTGTTATTTGCTTACACGACCACGACCCAGCTCACCTTCATCTCCGAGGGCAGACTGGTCCCGCAAGTTTTAATATGGTGCGTATGCGGATCTCGGGACTTGAAGCTCTTCTCGTTTCGAGCTCTTGGCGACTGGGGGACTGTTATTCGTGAACTTTATCGTACAGGCCAATCCCTCGGAGATGCATACATCTGTGGACGAGGTATGGATCACTCCAAAGGCTTATCGATGACCCGTTGACCGGAGTCGGACGCGGACGCAGATAAGTAGGTTGCCTGTCAGAGAATGTATAGGATACCGTGGGCTGAAACACGGAGACGCTCGTCCTGACACCGAGCTGCGCACGTCATCGAGAGAGAAAGAGAGGAGGGACGCATCGTATTGTATATACGCACAGGTTCGATGCGACGTCGGAGTCGTTGCAGGCGTATCTGAGAACGTCGATCTTCCTCCGCTCCCGGAACGATGCGATCGAAGAAAAAAAAAAAAAAGGAAGTTTGCGGTCAGATGTGCCCGTGCAATCGAGACCTCGTCTGCAAACCTTGTTCTGCTAGCACGACGTCACCCCCCGAGCGGTGATTGCCCTCTCGGAACGAACCCGTGACAAGTAGCAGAAGTATCACATGCCCACTCGTCGACTTTCCGATACCTCGCAGAACCAAGGGCTCGGAGCTTGGCTGGGGCATGTGAACGCCCCTGAATGCGCTAGTTCGACACGTTTTCCTTGCACGAGTTGGTGATTCGATTCTCGTTCCGACAGTGTGGGCAGTGGTGGTCATTCAATTCAAGTTGGACAGTGGCGGCGCGACCATCCATCACCACCCAAGTCGTCACCACCCCTGCACAGGTACCCGCACAGCGTGCATCGAAAGGCTCCCCTGCACGGGACCCGTCCTTCCCGACTCGGAACGGACCCCCCGACCCCCCTCTGGAGTACTATCGATCGAGGTAGGAATCGTAGTTTTAGAGGTTGCATAGCCTGCCCTGGTCTTTCTTCTGTGACGAGGTCACCCCAAAATCCATCTCGTCCGGACCTCTCCTGCCGCATGCGGAGGTGGTGACACGTCGTCTCCGTGACCCTCGCATACAGGTGGCATAGAGGACAAGGCGGACTGGAATTAGAAGCCGAATTGCCCTGAGAGCAAACTCAATTATCAAGGTTAAGCACTTTGCACGGGCCCGTCGTGTTGGTAAGGACGATGGATCCGAGCCGTTTGTTGACGACGGCAACTAACTAAGAACTTACACGCGTGGACATATAGCCAGACGGAAAGCTGTGCGTTTGACAGACATGGGATGCGAACGTGGATTGGCCAATCCATATGTAATACAGTACAGCATTGCTACAATTTGCAAAAAAGTAAGAGGAGCCATCGGTCCTTGTTCGATGGGTATCAAAATCAGATAGCAACGACGCGAACCTCGCACGCATGTGGAGCGCGCGCACCCCCCAGGGGTTGATCGAGTAGAGAAAAGTCCGGGTCGGACTAGTCACACGCGGTATTTTCGTTTGAGGGCTGCCCATGAGAGGGCAGCTGTTCGATGGGATGTGACAAATATATTCATGTCCTGCTCGGGCACGCGGTTGATGTCAAGTCGATTCCAGTATCGACAGAGGGTATAGACAATGTCGCTTGCATCGCGGTCGGAGCCGCGTCTGTGTGCTGGTCAGCCAAACGAGTGGAGGAGACGGAGATACACTTGCATGGACCAAGCCTTGAGTTTGTCTCGGACAAACTCTGAGAGGGTCAAAAAGGGAATTCCCTTTACGCTCATGGTGGTGGAGGTATCTAGCCGCCGTGGACCATGCTCGCCTGCCGGTAAGATCTCGATCTAGGTGTGGTCAGACGGGGCATGAGCACGAGGTGGAGAGCAAACCTCGATGGCGGGAATGAGGCGCCGGTAGGTTGCATGCAAGCTGGAGGAAGGGGTTAGCGGGTGGGGCGGAGGAGGAGAGTGCGGTTACCGGTTGCTCCACGGAGAATGGGTGGTGGTGAAGTACTCGCTGTTCGCGATGGCTTGGCGTACGCGACGGAATGGGTGTGTGGAGCCGCCGTCGACGATGCAGAATATCTCCTGTGTGGGGTGAGGCGGGGGGTGGGGAGGAGGAAGGGGGCGTACGTCGCAGCGGGGGCTGTCGGACATGACGGCGGTGAGGATGCTGCCGTGGAAGGCGTGGGGGATGGCGTGGAGGGCGAGGAGGTGTGAGAGGGCGAGTGCAGCCTCGAGAAGACGTGGGGTGTCTGATGACATGGTGCGAGTGTGGGGGGTGTCGGAATCGGGTCCATGGTAAAATAGAGCGGTGGAGAGAAGAGCGTAGGGGCGAGCGGGAAAAGGAAAGGCGCGTAATTGGCTCCGTGAGTGAGTCCATCTGATCCCGAACGAGTCACGTGCTCATTGCGGGGTAACCCCCCCTCGTTTTCGGAAAAATTAAATTAAGATTTCGTCCTTTTTCATCCTCCGCTACTTTCTGGTGAATGCGTCCAGTCCGCAATGTAATGCTCCGTCCCCCGCTCATCCAGACCCGCCATGTCGCATGGAACGCCTTCCTCAGGCCACGCACCACGCACAGACCACCCACCAGCGAGAACGACGCCAAGGCCGCCATCCTCGAAAAGGTCCTCAAGAGTCGTCTCCCCGCTGATCTCATGCTTCGCTGTACGTGTCCCACCCGCCCTCCTCGTTCCTTTCCAACACGTTGCTAGGCACCATCATAGACGAACAAGGTCTTCACTTTTCTTCGTCTCCGCCACTTCGTTCTTGTCCGTTACTCACCACGTAATCGCGTCGCCTAGGTGCGGTCAAGAGTATTTCGGGTCAGTTTAAAAGGTCAGATTTATGCAACGAACACCGTCTCAACGTAAGTATGTCAGACACAATTCAGTTGTGGACGTCATAGACCACTGACGTTCATTCATCAAGCCTCGTGACCTCCGCAAGATAGACTCCCGCATACCAAACTTGGTTCCCACTATCCTCATCCGAAAGGAGGCCATTCTGGTACCCCTCTCCTTTGTTCTCTTGCCGTCGCTTCCTCAACTCCATAAAGATCAACATTTTACATATCAGAGCCCTCGTAAAGGCAGATGCCGTCGTTCTCTTCGACACCTATGGCTCAAACGACTCCCGTCTTCACTCTGTATTTTTGTACCACCTCGAGGTTCGGCGTCAGTGCGGCCTTTCATATCTCTCCCCTCATTTCTTCTCTTCACAGCACAATCTCAAGGCCCGTGGTAGCGGCTCCCCTTACGAATTCAGGTGGGCCCATCCACTCTGTCCCACAGTATTTCCCAATATACCTTCATTTCCACCAGAGCAATAGAGTCCATCCTTCTCTCCGTTCTAAGTGCTCTCGAAGCCGAAATGGTTTTTATCCGAAATCTCGTTGGGGGCCTCCTAGCTGAGCTCGAAGACGATATTAACCACGATAAATTCAAACGTCTCCTCCATTACTCGAGGCGCCTCGCCGCGTTCAAAAATCGCGCAACTTTGGTATGCCCCTCCCTATACTTGCCCCTCCTCACTCATCCTCTGCAGGTCCAGGAAGCTCTCGAGGAGATATTGGAACAGGGTTCGTCTCATTGATCTCTTCACCCATTCCTCCGACATGATGCACAGATGAGGACTTGAATGCCATGTATCTTTCCGACAAGAAGAACGGTACTCCCCGTCAGATGCACGAGCATGACGAACTCGAGATATTGCTCGAGTTCTTTGCCAAACAGGCAGAGGAGATCGTGAACGAGGCTGAGAACATCGAAGTGAGTTTGAGTGGCAAAGACGTTTTTCATGTCTCAGCTGGTCGGCATTACTACAAAGGCCAATGTTCAATCCACCCAAGAAATCGTCGAGCTCATTTTGGACTCAAATCGTAACGCACTGCTCGCTTTGGACCTCAAAGTAGGCTCCTTAGCGTGATAAAACGATTTTTACGTATTCAAGAATATAACAGGTTTCCATCGGAACCATGGGTCTTGGATCTGGCGCCCTCGTTGCTGGTTTGTTCGGAATGAATGTATGTGAACTATCTTGCGTCCAACCCTTTCTGTTTCGGGTTAATCGGTTCTATTATCAAATTTGTAAAGTTACAAAGCCACATGGAGGATATGCCTTACGCCTTCGCCGCCATGTCAGTCGCCTCGTCCGCTATCGCAGCCTTGGTCGCCTGGACGGGTTTTCGGAGGTAAATGATGCCCGCTTATCGAAATACTTCCGCTCTGTCAATCCTTTCTCACGATCCCACTGCGCTTCCGCTACGCAGGCTTGCCAAGATACGCAAAGTCGGCTTGACGAACACGAACACCCGCAAAAGTGCAACCACCGAGTCCAATTCCCATGCGCCATGGATACCCTTGCCTTTGCGTCACCGGAATCCTAATGGATGGTCGTGAGAGCATGCCGTTGGTGCTGGGCGCGCGACATTTATGGGGGTCCTCACACCTTATCGTGAGGCGCTATACTTATTCCACTTTCTCCTCTCGGTGGTTTAGTGGCTACCTGAGCCTCGCCGTCTTTGGGTTCACGTGCGATCGCTCATCTTATAGATCTCCGTGCTACTTACCATACACCATTGCATAGATAGAACGAGATCACACAGGATTTATTTTTTCCTCGCGTTCTATTCATTCATCTCTCCCCGGCGCACCCGTGTTATTTCAAATGTTGAGGCGAGAGACAGAAGAGAACCCGGAAAAGGCGGGTTTAAGGATGACGCTGATTTCCGCGTGAGTCAAGGAACGTTGCGTGCAGATGATGGAAAAAGGCGAATGGAAAAAGGCGATATCCATCATCTGTGCCCTCGGCGAGCAGAGCGATAGTATGTGGGCCCCGGAAATGTCCGCATGCGGACATCTCCGCCGTCGCAGCGCGCGCGTTGCCGAGTTATCGCTCGCGTCGCTGTCTCGCCCCGTCTCGTCGCGGGAGTTGAAACGAAAAGGTCGTCTTATTTTCGTGCGTTGGTCTTCAAGGAAACTTTTTTCTCCGAAGAGCGCTGTGTGCTGATATGAGAAACGAACCCCAGCTGGGTGACGACCCGCAATCGCCCGTGGAAGGAGAGGGTGGTCCACACCTGGGCGTGTACCGCCGTCGCGTTGCCTATCGCGAGGGTGTCGTCGTATTGATGTCGACCTTGTGAAGGTTGTCTCACGATGGGTTTCGAGCTTGCAAAATTTCGACGCGTACGGCGAACTATGAGTTGTACAGGTGCCTTTTTATCTCTCGGTCTCGGTAGGGCGGGCCTCCACTTCTTTGCTCTTCTCTTCCACCGCTTTCGACTTTGGAGACGGCCTGGGAACACGGCGAGTCTCGGCCTCGGTCATAAGCGCTTTACGAACCCGTCGCTGTTATCTTCCCATTCTTGCAATCTCGAAAGCTTGACGCACGATGGGAGCGTGTGAAGCCGATCCGTTGCTCTATTTTCATTACGTACGTACGTTCTGCAGGGAAGACGAACAGCGTTGCACGAGCGAATCGGAACGGTTGATGCGTGATATTGTACTCGTGTGGCGTAGAGTTTTTTTGCAAAAAAAAAAAGGGGGGGTCGTCTATATGACGCACGCCGTTTAGTCGGGGACGCCCTGACCGATGACGCGCTTGGAGCGTTCGGAGGCGCACGGCCGATATGATCAACCTCTCTCTCTTTTTTTTTTAATTCCAGAGAGGCGCTCCTGGCGGCGTGTATCCCTTTCAACAGCGACGCATTTTTTTTTTTCAAATGATGCGACCAACTAAGGGGCCCAAGGATTTGGAAATTACATGTGCGACGTCCCTGACGGCGCACGGCGCACGTCATTCAATTATCGGCTCAAACCCTCAGCATGACTGTATATAGAGTTGTGGATCCAACTGGAAGCTTGAAGCTGTGTTTTTTTTCCTGCTCCGTATGCACGTTCGTGGATAGCGTATGACGAGCCAATGAAACACGCCAACTTTAAACGGGTCAACGATAGCGGCCCCGTTGATATAGCTGGTCTAGACTCTAAAGGCGTTTCCGGATCAGCGCTCTGGGACGCACCTCTTTTAGTGGTCACGCAGTGACGAAGCTCCAACTCGACATGTCGAACGTCAACCGTCTTTACGACGGCGGACTCTGCCATCCGTGCGTTCGATACTAATAACTACTACTTACTTACTACTATGTAGGTCGATCGTATACGAAAGAGCAACGCGGCGCAACACGCGAGTCGTTTCCGTACACCAACGCGCCATATGTACCTGTAACCAAACCGCCGTCAATGTCTCACCAGGAAAAAAAAAGACGAGAGGGTTCATGTTCCCTTTCTTGAACGCGTCGGCCCTACAAACAACAAAAAAACGACATGCAGGTCAAGGGAACAAGCGTACAATACAACCGTCCATATGAGGAAATTCGAGTCGTATCAGACGGAACCAAAAGTGTTCATGACGACGGCAGAACAATAATGTAAAAAAAGGAAAAAAAAGAAGGAAAACAACAAAAACGAATACACGCAAGCAAATAAAGAGTCCTCGAGAAAAGAAGGGCCTGCGTTCTTAGTCTCGCTGAGGCGGCGGCATGTCGGGGATGAGATAATGCACAGGTCGACCATCCACGAATCCAGCGGAATGCGCCAAGTCGGCAGATGCACCCGTGCCCACACACGTTGCGTGCGAGTGCGTCGACTCGGCGCCGGCAGTGAACGTCGACACCGCATCCGCATTGACGTCTTCTTGCAAAAGCGACGGATTGTAGTGCGGAACAGGTTTTCGTGGCGTACGGCGCGCCGTCGTGGACATGCCACCGGAGGAAATGGAGCGGTTGACGGGCAAGGTCGTCATGTGCGAGAGCGCATACTCTTCTTTAGGCGAGGCGTGGGAGTACGTGGTAGGGGAGTGTGAGAGACGGATGAGCCCGGCGGAGGGCAGGGTCGGCATCGAGAGGCGCTCGCTGCGGCGTCGCATGGACGTTTCCATCGATGACCGGATCCGTTGGGCTTGCTGCTCTAGGGTTTGATTCGTATGTGTGGAGGCAGTCCGTTGCCGTGTGTCCTCACCGAGGGGGGTCGTTGGGGACGGGGTGTAGTACAGTGAGGCACGACGATCATAATGCACAGGCGTGCTGAGGGCGTCAAATGGGCTCACCCCGTGAGAAGAAGCAGGGGAGACAACCTTTTCCTCCCCCATGGTAGCGATGTCCTCGTCAGAACGATTCGGAGTGGTTGACGGAGTCGCCTTGCCAACAACGACATCTGCAAGTGCAGTCGTCGTCGTTGTCGAATCCGAGTGGGAGTGGAAATGGATATTCCTGTCCATGTCATCATCCGCGACCGGTTGGATGCTCGAATTGGTGGATTTAATCGATCCCCATTTTCGGTTCCTGTTGAGACTTTCTCCAGCAAAATGCGTCTTTCGCTTCCGTGACCACAAACATACTCCTGCCACAATGGCCAGGAGGAGACCGACGACACCACCAATAACGCCTCCCACTACACTCGCCACGTGTGATTTTGGCGCTGCAGAAGCCGAAGTACTAGCGCTTGGCGCGGAAGAAGTTTGCGACAGCGTGCTCGTCAAACAGTCGACATTGGTACCATTTGTAATGAAGAACGGCGCAGAGTCGTTGCCAACGTTCGGCGAGGCGAGTGCAAGACCCTGTATTTTGTACCAGCCTTGTGTTAAATTAACGCTGGACCACGTCCAAGACGATGCAGAGGTATTGGTATCTGCGAGTTGTTGCTGAATTGCAGTACTGTTAAAGTCCTGTCTCGCCCGGATTCGACGCAGCATATAATCGTCTTGATCCACGCCGATGTTGGTAACCGAGAGAAACAGTTCGGCAGTATCGCCAGAGTACCCCCATGAAATCAAACCCGAATTACAGGTTGTCATGTTCTGAACCGTAATGTTGAGACTGGGGGAAGACGAGGGCTGGGGCGAGGCTGTGTATCCGACGGGAAGGACAACGAATCGGATGAGACGCTGGAAGACGAAGATGAAGACGGCTCACCGCTGGTAGACGTCGGAGACATGGTTGACGACCCCGACGTCGAAGATGTGTGTACGGAGGCGGGACCGGGACCGGAGGAGAGGACTGTGCTAGTGGACGCTGGGGATATGGGTCCTTGACGTGCCTCGTGTGCGCGAGCAGGCTCCATGGCTGCGATCAATGCGGCGATGCGAAGGAAGGTACAGAGCACTAGAAGGAGAGCCATGGCGTCTCTTCTGAGAACGAGACAGCTATGAGCATCGCGCGAGCCCATCCATAAAAAAAGAAGCTATGGGACGTACCGAACTAGAAGCGCGTTTCCTATGACAGGTACGGCAGCCTCGGAGCCGATGAAGAGCTCAGAAAAGCGCAGATGAAGAGGAAGAGGCCAGGACGATGGCCGGAAGGACAGCTGGAAACGGGCTGCTGGTTGGAAGTTCTGTGGTCGCTACCTAGGAACGGAACGGTTTATGGGCAAGTGAGCCACAAAACGGTGGTAGCCATTTATCACTGACTCCGACTCACGTGGTGGTGACGACCGATCGACAATTTCTCGGCTTGATGCGGGCAAGATTGGAAGCGATAAGTCGCATCCGAAACCTGGTTAAGCTGGATTGCACTACTCCCACTATCACAAACAGGGGAGATAACGCGAAGACTCGATGCCCTTCGGCGACCCGTCTTTTCTGGGCATGCGCCACTGACAATCTCATCAAGATAAAACAAGATTCAATCATTGCAGGTTCAATGGTCTAGTGGTTATGATTTCTGTCTTACACACAGAAGGTCCTGAGTTCGACCCTCAGTTGAACCAATGATTTCTATTTTATTTTCTCATAACCCGCCTGTTATGGCCTGCTGTGGAGGCGTGCCGTGCCGCCCTTCTTTTTGTTTTGGGTCAAAAACTGGACCTGCGCCCCTGACTTCCACGTATTTGTGCCAGATATATAATAATTCTCGCCGTCCGAACGACCCCTCCTGCGGCGACACGCCCCCTCACATGTTTCCGACATCCCTGTCTACAGAAAAGTATGCGGCAGCGATATCCGACGAACTGACTATTGGGAACGGTGACTGTGACTGTGGCGGTCCGTCCCTGCCAATCAATCTGTTTCAGAAAGCGGGGTAACCTCCAGAGACTTTTGGCCCTAGGGTGGGAGAGGAAGCACCCCCCAGTCGAGGGCTGTGAGCCGTCTCAATGATTAATACGCCCGACCAGGGCATCGTGCACGAGCCAAGGTGCGCCAGAAACGAACCTCTAGTGTTTTCGTATTTCAAATTGATACCCGGGCGCAGACGTTGTTCCACCCCCTCGTTCGAGCCTGTCATGTTTTCCTCAGGCTTGTCACGCAAGGTTTCCTACCCTCCGTCGCGCCCTCGCGCGTAACGTTACCAACGCCCCTTGTTTCCGTAGGATCAGGAACCACGTACGTCGTCCCCGTCCACGTCAATTGATCGGACACGTTTAGGCCGGTGGTGTACCCGGAGAGGTCGGCAGGAGCATGGATTGTCCTCGTACACTCCTCCCGCGCCCCGGATGCCACAGTGGTCTTCCTGGTCCGGAACCGACAGTGTGGTACCTATGTGCGCTCACACGGATGCAAAAAAAGGGGGCATTCGGAGTGTTTTAAACCCCGTTTGCACTTTGTTCCTTGAGTAAGTACTTGCTGTGCGTTGCTCGCTTTCCGGCGATCGTGCCGATGGTGACCATATGTCAAGCTACGCTCGGCCCCTCAATATTTCGACGATGGAGAAATCGTTTTACGTTTATGGTCATATTCGTGTTTACCTCTTCTTTTCCTCCTTTCACTGAACGCCTCCCCATTGCCTAACTGGTAGAACATAGTCGACACAGTCTCCGACGCATGTTTCCAAGCGCAAACGGGGATGGGGAAGAACAAAGAAATTTGGCGCTTCGGTCGCTTTTATATTTCTTTTTTCATAGCCATCAGTCGATCGTGCGTGCATGGTCCGGATCCGGTTCGTCTCAGAGACAAACGCTGAATTTTTAAAGAGGCTGTGTAGATAATAGTGTAGGGATATCACGCAAATGCATCGGGGACGTTCAAGTAAATCCAGCAAGGGATGCGGGATGCCATTCAGAGGGCAAGAGTCCAAGAAGGAACGAAGAGGAAAGGGGAAAGAGGAAAGGAAAAAGAAAGGGAGGAGGAAAAAAAAAAGATTAGCAATGGTCATAACGCGCCGTCAAACTCTATATCGACTCGTCCGGCGTGCACTCTCGGAACTCCTCTTCTACAGCTTTGCGGCCCCCCTCCGTAAGCACGGGTATACCGGAGCTGAATTCCTTTTCAAAGTACGCGGGTATAAACCTGCATAACAATCACATCAGTCCCATCCAAGTTTGGTTGCGGCGCCAGCTTACTCTTCGCCTTTTCGCTTCCGTTCGCTCGCCTCATCCCGTTGCCTCTGCTCGATCGCCAGCTTATACTTGGTCGCATCGCTGTACTCCTTGCTAAGAAGCTTGCTCGTGACGTTCTCCCACATCTTGCGACTTTCCTTGGGGTGCTGCTTCTCCAGCGGGCGGACCACCTTCGGGACCACTTGTAATTTCTCGAGATCGATCAGCGTGTGGGACTCGGCTGTCGACGACAAGGACACGGTGGACCCCGAGCGTGTAGGCCGCCACCGAATTTGGTTTCGCCAGCACCCGTCGAAAACGGCAACGACGCGCGATTGCGGGACATGCTTGACCTTGGTCCACTCCTCGTGCTCCGTCCCGTCTTGGTCATACGTGTGGATGACGCCCTCGACAAGGAAGTGAGCCCGCCCAAGCCACGACTGGATCCCAATATCACTTCCGCATTAAACGCATGTATTCCCAGATCAAGCAATGGACATACCTCATCCTTGTACTCTATGACCGCACGATAGCTCTCTTTTCCCTTGCCCCCAGTACACGTAATGATCGTTGAGTCGGCGACGGTGATGTAGAAGCACCCTCTCAGGATCCCGTTAACGCTCGCGATAGGGTGTGTGATATGGTACAGCTCTCCTTCGCCAGGACCGCCCGTGAGGTTGATATATATGCCCTTGTTGTACGATCCCGGAACGACGCGCAGCGTCGTACCCGAGATCTTTGCAGAGATCTGGTCGACGCCTCGCATTTCGATGGAACGCGCAGGGCAAGTGGCGTAGTAGGCGGACACGGGTGGATGATGCGAGACCTGTTCGGTGATATAGACCACACGGAGAGGCTCATTGTCAGATCCACCTGTGCCGAGGGAGAGACTGGATATACGCCCGACGTTATCGGCACCGTGGACTTGCTGAGGCGACGTGGGAGCGGTCGAGGGACTGACTTTAGCCTTGGAGAGAACGCTGAGACCGCTTCGCGTGCTCTTGGAACTGCGTTCACTTCGTCCGCTCTTAATGCTCAGGGTTTCCGAGGGTAATCCAATGGTTGAGGCCTGTGGGGACGGCACTTGGGTCGTATGTGTTCCAAAAATCGGGGGACGCCCCGGGTCAGAGGCGTATCGCACGGGAGGGACATCCCAGTGCGCCCGAAAGTGTTCACCAAGGACAGAGTTGTATGGTTTACACACTTTACCGTGCTGCACGTGGTGCCAGGGTCAATGCGCACACACATCCAACGAGGCTACCACTTACGACGAACTTAAGGTCCTTTGTGAACGCGAAGCGCACGGCAGCAAGCATGCGCTCGAAAGCGTCGTCGGAGTCATTGATGCTGTGCACGAAAGCGTCGCGTCAACGGAACATGATGGTAGAGACGACGACATACGCTGCAAAGAGATCTGGCCGATCGAGGTAGTGCCAATACTCGAGGTTCGGCAGCGGCTCGAGCAGGGACGCCGGAAGTGAGAGACGCCTGTATACGCACAAGCGCCGAGAATGGTCAGTGTGTGGCTCAGCGGGAAGGCGGAGCCAAGGGTGGACACAATGAATTTGCGCAGCACACGCACATGGCGGCGATGTCCTTGACGCCGAGACATTTTTTGACGAGCTGTACGATCATTTTGAGCTTCCCGCCTTCGCCAGCCTCGACAGGCTCTTCTGGGAGGGAGATGGGGGCGCCGGGTGCATCCTCGTCGAGGACCGTTGTGTCGGCGGTCGGTGTGAGATCGACCTTGTTGTCTGCCATTGATGGTGTTGATCCGGGACTAGGATGCGGGGAAGAGGGAAAGAAGGAAAAGCGATTTGACTGGGTCGCACAGAGCAACGTTGGCGTAAGTACCCTCAGTTACGCTTGGCCGCACGTGCGAGCTCCAACTCTCGGTTACCAAACCAGGTAACCCTCTCAAGCGCAGAACTGACTCCCGCATCGTGTACATACTCTCAAATGCCAAGTATTACACCACCGCCCTTTTCACATCCCAATTTGACCAGCTCCGCAGTACCGCTTGGGGTGATATTGTCAACCAAGAACAGCACACCACCGATTTGGGCCAAACACGTGTCGCAGCACATCCTCACTGCGGTCCAGTGTACCCTGTCGGTAGACGTCTTCATGGGAAACGACTATTGGGGGCACACTGGCGAGCGATAGCAAATCGGTATCGATAGCCTCGAAGTTCTGTCTGTAGACAGCGAGCAGCTCTGTGACGCCATTTTACGTCACTATCCAAACCTGGCTGATGCGCTCTGCTGGCATCCCGTCACATCAGCCAGGGGAATTGGTCGCTGTGCTGATTGACTAGATACACGAGTGGAAGGGAGTGGACGTCTATTTAGATCTCCGAACCTATGACGCATGAGGGGAGCATACCAGTACAACATGAACCTCTCTGAAGAGTCACCTCGTCTTGTCCACACTCCCATCGTCATCCGCCTCGCCGTCTGCAGCGACCAATGCCAGAAACCTTAGTTCTTCTCATCTAACATAGATAAAGGTACTGTGGACGAACCTGTTTGCTGCGCTCCCTCGAAGCGGGTTGCCTGAATCAAAGAATTGATCTTCCCAATTCTCATCGACTATGGCTGCCAGCTACCCGACACATTCTACCAGCAAAAGGGTGAAGATGCGCTAAACATCGGATGAGCACGGCTCGGGGTGAACGTAGGTAACGATGATGGCAAGCGAAGAAGTAGACTTGGTGCATTGCGGTGGTCTTTCTTTGGCGTAGGATAGACGGCTTGTGGTTTTCGAGGTGCGAGGAATTGAACGAGATACGTCAAGCAAGCTGGCGATCGAACCCAAGGTGACTCTACCATTCTTCTACCCAGCTGTCGAACCTTTGTGAAGACCACAATGAATGCGTGAGGGCGAAAGGTCGCACTCCAAGTTTCCCCTTCTGCAGAAGCTTACGAGGAAATCAGAATGGCGAATGTCCGTTATGAAAGTCGAGAAAACAGACTTCAGCCGTAAGTTTTACTTGATCGCTGCAACTTTGGACCTCGTCAGTGGCCACCCCGGAGAAAAGATAAATGCTCACCATGGAGTTATAGTCCAAGACGTGTAGTATACGATAGTTTGGTTAGATTGCGCAGCACGAGAAGAACATTGACCAAATTTATACCGGCGTGGCACGTGGGGTGGACGTAGTAGGGTCATACTACTACGACCGTTGTTCTGACACTCCCCAACCGCCTTCGGTTCCTCCAATCTCGTCGGTATCGATGGTAGAAGACAAATACATCGGGCTGGCCCTCGCAATATCCAGCTCTGTCGCCATCGGAACCAGTTTTATCATCACAAAGAAGGCGAGCTTTCCCATCGTCCATCCTCGCTTCAAAAAAGCTCATTTTTGCACCTCCTAGGGCCTCACTGACGCCGGCGCACGAAATTCAAACTATGCTTCCGCCTCTGACGACTATGCCTACCTCCGGAACCCTACCTGGTGGGCTGGCATATCAACCCGTGCGTCCTCACCTCTCCGTCCTGTTTTCTCAGCAGTCTCACGTGCTGCGACGCGTGCATGAACAGTGGTCTTGGGCGAAAGTGAGTTTTATCCTCGAGATCTCTGTAGGATCACTTGGCACTTACATATATTTGCCAGTTGCAAACTTTGCCGCCTACACGTTTGCACCGCCTATTTTAGTCACGCCGTTGGGTGCATTGAGCGTTCTCATTGGGTCGGTCTCTTCTATTTACTGGTACTGTCAAGCTTGACACCACACAGTGCAGTGCTCGCATCGTTTCTTTTGAACGAAGAACTCGGTCACCTTGGTCGGACGGGATGCGCGTTGTGTTTGATCGGCTCCCTCATCATCGTCCTGCACGCACCTCCAGACAAGGAGATTGAGACAGTCGACGAAATCCTTCACTATGCCATACAGCCAGGTAGGTGACCTTCGACGCTTTACGGCAGACGGCTGAGTTTAGCCAGGTTTCATGCTATACTGTCTAACCGTCTTCGTCTTCTCGCTCTTCATGATATTCAGCGTCGTACCGCGTTACGGCCGTTCGAATCCCCTCGTCTACATATCCATATGTTCGGTGGTGGGCTCCGTCTCCGTCATGGCGATCAAGGGCTTTGGTGTCGCCGTCAAACTCACCCTGGGAGGAAACAACCAATTCTCGCATCCGAGCACATATGTGTTCGGTATCGTCGTGGTAGGCTGTATATTGGTGCAGATGAACTACTTTAACAAGGCGCTCGACACGTTCTCTACGAATGTGTACGTCGGTTTGCATTCTCGCACTCCCTCGACTCTCACGCGAAATTTTTGTCCTCTTTCTCTAGGGTGAATCCGATGTACTACGTCGGCTTTTCAACGGCGACGATCGTCGCGTCCCTCATCTTGTTTCAAGGGTTCAACACCACCGGTGGCACGGATACCGTAACGTTGGTGGCCGGGTTCATTGTCACCTTTTTGGGCGTACATCTCCTCAATCTTTCACGAAAACCGGACCCACCCAAGGCTAATGGCCACTCGGCGCTCGAGGGCGGGCTGATGAACCCTCGCATGAGTCTCCAGGGCCGACCGTCGCTCGATGGCTGGGCCGGTACCTCGGAGCTCCGATCGGACGGCATCCTGCACTCAGCCGGTCACGGCCGCCGGAGCGCATTGTACCGCGCGCAGAGCAACACGCTGTTTAGCACGTTCGAGGAAGAGGGACAGGGCGATAACGTGACCCCAGGCATGGCGTTGTCACAGCTCCGGGAGAGCGAAGAGGAATCAGAGGACGTGGATGGTATGGAAGAAGAGGGAGGGGAGAGCGATGCGGACGAACGGACGCGATTGCATTCCAAGCGTCGTGTTGTACGACCACCGAACGTGTCTAGAAGTCATAGCACGTCTCCGACGGCGCTGCAGGGCAGTGTGCGAGCGTCATCCCGGGTGTCTTAGAACGAGACGATGTAAAAAAAAAGGACACGATTTTGCTCTGCGCGCGTGCACGGCACGAGATGGACTATTATTTTTTTTTACTCTAGATTTTTCATCTATACCTCGCATCAGTTGGAATTCACGCGCTCTTTTGTTCATGATCTTGATCGAGGAGGGTTGAGAAGATTGGCTTTGCGAGGATCTTGATAAGCGCGTCCATGACGATCAAACTTGAAGCAGATCAGTGACGCCCCGAAATCTAATTTCGCTTGTTTGAAAGACGTCACATATTTCGACTCGTCTATCTCGTGAGGCATTCCAGAAGTTATAGTGGCAGTTGTCATAGTCCCAGTCGAGAGATCATAATATAACACTAGATGGGCACATGGACTGGCGGCGAGGGGCGGCGGCTCGGCAGCCACACTATAGGGAACACCAGTCATTCGATTGAGCATCGCGAAACTGGTAGCGATGAACTTGCCCGTGACGATACTAACCCGGTAAATAATAGGCCAGACGAACGCACATAGAGGCTGCAACAGATGAGTCGATGGCAAGTGAAGTTGGAAACGATCGCCGAACGCGAGAACAAAAGGCGATTAAGATACCGGACCTGGAGAATGGGTAAAGGTGGCAAATGATTTTGAACCATGGGGAGTGATGGCGACGGCGTCCAAATGGAAGGAATAGCGGTCGGAAGGGTGGGCACTCACACTAAACAGCGTGAGCGACACTGCGAAGCGCGACATCGAGCTCGCACCTGAGTAGTCTGGCCAATCCAGCGACCTAAAAACTCTGCATCGACGTATGCCAGATGATACGCAAAGAACGACTCGATCGCGTGTCGAGTGAGGAGGCCCTAAGTCCCGTTACTACCCACGTTGCGGCAGCGTGCTCTGTGGTAACAGGCGCTGGTCATTCTCACCTCAAACCGCCTACATTCAGTCGCCCTTTTCTTTACCCGCTTTAATCGCAAAGCCATGGATACAGCAAATACACTCCAGAGCACGAATACAGACGTGTATGTATATAGACGTTCTTGAACTGTTGCCAACCTGTATACTGAAAGTGCTTCCAGGGCGAAAAGCAAAACTCTCGCCGTCAAAGGTGCAGCACTCCCCATTCGTCCCTCTTCTGGCTCATTTTTTCTCCAGATATCCAACTCCGAACTCAAGGAAATCAGTCTTATCGGGTTAAGTTGGAGAACAAATACTGCGTCCAATTTTCTGTGGGCGCCACCTCAAAGTCGACGAAGACAATGAAGCAGAAAAAAAGTTGTACTTCTTGGAATCAAGTTTTCTATTTCAAGTGCGTCCATTTCCATCTATCTACATTAGAAAACTAAATCTCGCTAGTGATGTGGACGATAGTGCCGAATTCGTTGCAACCGTATACGAGAAACATACCTTCAGAAAAAACAAGATCGTCGGAGTAGTCAAGGATACTATTTGTGGGTTGTTGGAGAAGTCGGAGAATGGAGGTATGTTGACAGTGTTTTGTTTCGGCGTGATGTTTCCTTGACGCAATTTCTGGACTGTAGATGTTCAAGTGGCTCTCAGACGGGGTATTCCTGATGGGCCGGAGCTTTCTGGGACTACATTCAAGTTTGCTCTGGAATGTGAGCGCGCCGAGAGCCCTGATACGGGTAAAGGTCAAGCTGCCGGTGCTGTCCACGAGGCAACAGAGGCGATTGCTGCGCTCGATACTGCACCACAGATCATTTCCCACATGGATATGGTGGTGACGAACGCTCCAAACATTTCGTCAGAGGCACAGGAGATCGAGAAGATGGACGTTTGGAAAGTTCTGCTACAGAGAGTGGAACAATTGAACAAGATCGTCGACGGTATCGCAGAGGTATTTGTTTGTCGCCGCTGTTCCATGCTTCCTGTTCAACGTCGCACAGATTCACCCTTATGTTTCCTTTGCTTGGTCTATTTTATCAGCGGCGGAGAAAGTATGTTTTCTTTGTTGATGCTCTCGCTTATGCTGATATCCGTTTCCATGTAGGCAGTCGTAAGCCAGAAAAACAGGGATGATCGGATTATTCGTTTGGCAGAAAAACTGAGGGACACTTTCGACTTCGTTCAGGATACCGAACCCCTTAAAGTAGTGAAGGCACACGGAAAGGCTATCTTGCCTCTTCTCAAGCAGGTGACTGAGTGCGGATACTTCATCTCGGAGTATGCCAAGCAGAAGGAGTTTTGTCAGTCAATACCGATCTTGAAATGCCTAATGCCACTAATAATAATATCCATGGTTAGGGCTTCGGACGGTGAAACATCTGTTTGATGATGTCGACGGGAAGATTACGGAATTCGAGAAGAAGCTTCAAGAGCTGAAGACCAACTTTTTGGACGGTGTTACGGTGCAGTCCGGGATCATTGTGTTTCGGATGATGAATGCTGTGCAGGACCTTGGTACGACTCACCTCTGTTGGATGATGGGAGTAAACGTATTGACATGAGATACAGCGACAACTTCGGAGACCATCATGCTGAATGATATACCATATGCGATCGGAGCGTCGTATATTTGGGAGAAGATGTGTTTGCCGGGAACGCGGGAGAACGTGATCAAGGATATTTGCAAGATGCTCAACGATCTCTCTGATGATGCACCTAAAATCTGTCTTCTCACTGGCGTCGCAGGATCGGGCAAGTCAGCGATCGCACACTCGGTCGCTCGACGGTTTGATGAACAGGAGAGGCTCGGGTCGTCTTATTGCTTTGCTCGTAGTGACCTTGCTCGGCGGAATCCTCAGAACCTCTTCAGCACGATCTCACGGGACCTTGCGGATCACAATCCTGAATTCAGGTCAGCGCTTTGGAGGGCCGTAAAAGATCATCGACGACTTCAGACATCGGTTTCGCCCTCTGAGCAACTCGAGCGGCTGATCATTGAACCTAGCCAGGACATCCGTGTTATAGGCCCGCTGATTATTGTGCTGGATGCGCTGGATGAGAGCGGTGAATGGGTTGATCGGCGGCAGTTTTTGGAGACGCTGTCTAGTGTCACGGACTGCGACTTGCCAAGAAATATCCGATTCCTGATTACGAGCCGACCTGAGGAAGATATCCTTGACGTTCTTGGGTCAGGTCCCCAAGTCGTGCATATAAACCTTGGGGATGTTTCTTCAAAGGAGATTGATGAAGATATCAGCAAGTTTGTCACGCATTCTCTCCGTCGATGCTCTTCGGAACTGGATGCGGTTTGGCCGGACAAGAAGTGGTGCAAGCTTCTTGTGGAGCATTCACAACAACTGTTCCAGTGGGGATCAGCGGCATGCAAGTTCATCAGCGGGGATGACACGCGGGGTATTGACCCACGTGAGCGGCTTAAACAGCTGTTGCGCACTGATGATAGTGAAGGTCGCTACTCCTTGGACAACCTATACCTCAGTATCCTCGACCAGCTTTTTACTTCTGACAGTGCTCGAGACCAATTTCGATATGTGATGGCCATCATACTGATGCTCAAGGAACCACTTTCTGTCGCTTCCCTGACAGCTCTGTTCGGTGATACGCTGAGGATCTGTTATGTGATCAAGCCACTAGGATCACTACTAGATGGGGTAATGAGTGATGAAAGACCCATACGTCCCCTTCACACATCCTTCCGTGACTTTTTATTGGACACGCAACGGAGCAAAAGATTTCATATTGATATTCTATCATGCCATTCCCTCTCTCTCGGATCTGCTTTACTAGGATGTATGAAGAAGATGCTCAAGTTTAATCTTTGTGATCTCAAAGACTCTAGAGTGCCCAACCTTGAGGTTCCTGACTTATTGAGTCGGGTTCACAAGGCCATTCCCCCTCACCTTGCTTATGCGTGTCAATACTGGATGAGCCATCTTCAACATACAGACTGCACTGGAGATGTACTGGAAGATGTGTCTTTGTTTTTCAAGACCTTTTTCCCCTTCTGGCTGGAGGCCATGAGTCTTCTGTCACATTTGTCTCCTACCATGCATACCCTGGCTGCTCTGCAGACCTGTACCAATCTGGAAAGATGGAGCAAGGTAAGATCTGTGATTGTTATGTACGTGACAATTAATAGACATTGACAATGATATATGTAGGATCATGATATTGCTGCATTTGCATCAGAGGCTTGTCATTTTATTCAAGTATTTGCTCCAGTCATTCAAGAATCCACCCCTCATCTTTATCTGTCAGCTATGCCACAAACACCTAGATCTTCTCTACTGTGGCAGCTATGGGATTTACACTTGCAACATTATCCTTTAGTGATAATGGGTCATCCATTGAGTTGGCCAGTGGATGTTCTTACTCTTCAGGGACACAAAGATATAGTCATGTCTGTTGCATATTCACCTGATGGAAACCACATTGTCTCTGGCTCTTGGGACAAAACCATCAGGATTTGGAATGCTATTACTGGTCAATGTGTTGCAGGTCCATTCCAGGGGCACACAGAATCAGTCTTGTCTGTTGCCTATTCACCTGATGGTAGCCACATTGTCTCTGGCTCAGAGGACAAAACCATCAGGATTTGGAATGTTGTTACTGGTCAATGTGTTGCAGATCCATTCCAGGGGCACACAGATCCAGTTTTCTCTGTTGCCTATTCTCCTGATGGTAGCCACATTGTCTCTGGCTCAGAGGACAATACCATCATGATTTGGAATGCTGCTACTGGTCAATATGTTGCAGATCCATTCCAAGGACATACAGAATCAGTCAGCTCTGTTGCCTATTCACCTGATGGCAATCACATTGTCTCTGGCTCTTCAGACAAAACCATCAGGATTTGGAATGCTATTACTGGTCAGTGTGTTGCAAAACCATTCCAGGGGCACACAGAAACAGTTTTCTCTGTTGCCTATTCACCTGATGGCAGCCATGTTGTCTCTGGCTCTTGGGACAATACTATCAGAATTTGGAATGCTGTTACTGGTCAGTGTGTTGCAGGTCCATTCCAGGGGCACACAGATCCAGTTTTCTCTGTTGCCTATTCCTCTGATGGCAGCCACATTGTCTCTGGTTCAAGGGACAATTCCATCAGAATTTGGAATGCTATCACTGGTCAGTGTGTTGCAGGTCCATTTCAGGGACACACAAATCTAGTCTTCTCTGTTGCCTATTCACCTGATGGTAGCCACATTGTCTCTGGCTCAAAGGACAAAACCATCAGAATTTGGAATGCTGTTACTGGTCAGTGTGTGACAGAACCATTCCAGGGGCACACACGTTCAGTCTTCTCTGTTTCCTGTTCATCTGATGGTAGCCACATTGTTTCTGGCTCAAGTGACAAAACCATCAGAGTTTGGAATACTGTTACTGGTCAGTGTGTTGCAGATCCATTCCAGGGGCACACAGATTCAGTCTTGTCTGTTGCCTATTCACCTGATGGCAACCACATTGTCTCTGGCTCTTCAGACAAAACCATTAGGATTTGGAATACTGTTACTGGTCAGTGTGTTGCAGATCCATTTCAGGGGCACACAGAATCAGTCAACTCTGTTGCCTATTCACCTGATGGTAGCCATATTGTCTCTGGCTCAAAGGATGAAACCATCATGATTTGGAATGCTGTTACTGGTCAGTGTGTTGCAGGTCCATTCCAGGGGCACACAGATTCAGTCAAGTCTGTTGCCTATTCATCTGATGGCAGCTACATTGTCTCTGGCTCAAAGGACAAAACCATCAGAATTTGGAATGCTATCACTGGTCAGTGTGTGACAGGTCCATTCCATGGGCACACAGAAACAGTTTTCTCTGTTGCCTATTTATCTGATGGCAGCCATATTGCTTCTGGCTCAGGTGACAATACCATCAGAATTTGGAATGCTGTTACTGGTCAGTGTGTTGCAGGTCCATTCCAGGGGCACACAAATTCAGTCAACTCTGTTGCTTATTCACCTGATGGCAGCCACATTGTCTCTGGTTCAGAGGACAAAACCATTAGATTTTGGAATGCTGTTACTGGTCAGTGTATTGCAGGTCCATTTCAGATGCACACAGATTCAGTTGACTCTGTTGTCTATTCACCTGATGGCAATCACATTATCTCTGGCTCATCAGACAACACCATCAGGATTTGGAATTTACAAGAAGCTTATACATTGCATGAAATGCATTTGAAGGAAGGTTGGGTTATATTATCTTCTGGTGCTTTTTTTTATTGGATTCCTTCTTGGGGTAGAAATAGTTTCTGCTTCCCTATTGGCTCAAATGTCTTGACTAATCATTTGCCATACTTACTTGACTTTAACAAATCTGCTTCTGGAGAATCCTGGATGTCTTGTTGGAAATAATACTTTTATGTACTTTGAGTCAGCCAACTTACATATGTAGTGTGGCAGTCATGTATTCAGTAAAATTATCATGTGAGCCAATATGATGATTAAATGTGGTTACAGAAAGAAATGAAGACAGAGAAAATTGAAATTAATCAGCAGCAAGCTGTACCAGTAAACCATTCAACTAATATACCTGTCATGTCCTCAGTGGTCCCTTCTCACTGTTGAAAGTGCATGACATCTTTTCCTATTCTATACTCAATTGCTCATACAATTTTGCACAACCATACACATCAGAAAAAAATATCTGTGCTATGTTATACTCTATAGTTTATATACTGTAGTACTGATAGCATGTCTTTCCCCTTCAATATATATAGAACCACATAGTGAGATGAAACATCTACAAATAAAAAGCAAAAAAAAAGAACAATTAAATCAAATATTATATAATGAAACCAGATGTAACAAAACCAGATATGATGACATCTACTACAACTTCTCTTCATTTTCCTCATTGTTATTGTCTTTCCCATTGTCTTTCCCATTTTCTTTATCATTGTCCTTTTCCTCATGTTCATCCACCACTTTCTCAATTTCTAATTTATCTGCCATCTCAACATCAAGCTGCATTGAATCTGTATAGTTAGCCTGTTTCAATTCATGTATCACATTAATGAATGCACAACTAGGCAGTGCCTTCTTTTTTTTCTTTTTGGCCAGATCCATGACTCCTGCAAGCACACTGTCATATTGAGTAGTTAGAAATGGGCCTTAGTATCAATGAATATATACCATCCATTCTTGTGTACCTGCTTCAGTATCTTATGAAGAAGAAGCTTCAAGTTGTGCTTGACACTTGCTTCATCAAATTTGTTAAGTGACACAAGATGACATGACAGAATAGTTATCTTTCTTGAATGGAACTGATTTTTGGGTACCAGAACTTTACTCATCAATTGTGCACTCAACCTGTAGAGATAGTTGATGTGAATTCATATATATGTACCATGCTGCAGGTGCCAAGGAATGTGCAGACATGCTTCAAAGTAGAGCATTCAGGCCAGTTCCAAATCTTTTGGACTTTGTCTTTATGAGTGACTCAGCCTTTGACAGTGCACTTGTGGCTGATAATTATCACCAAAGGTGCAAAAAGCATGAATTTCTTCACTGAAATGGTCACATTGACATTCTAGAGGCACTAGGGAATTCTTCAAATATAATTTGGCATATAATTGGATTGTCTGGAATGATCTCATATATATATACAGTATATAAGAGCCATCTGATCACTGGTATCAGGTTGTCACTGACTTGGCTAGTAGGTCATTGATAAATGGCATCATGTGATATGTAATTTTGTCCTGTAAAATGAATGCCATATTGGCCTGATAGATCTGAATGGAATTAGTATGCCCCATTGGCAGGGTGGTAAGCCAATGAGAATCAAGCAGAGAATTGAAAAACATCATGTCTTGAGAGTCAACATGCAATGGCTTTTAGTCATAGCTAGCAAAAAATCCATCATACCATAAACCATGTAGCCACAAATGATTCATCAAAATGTTCTATAAAGGGCAGCATTGAGAAGTCCCAGATGATATGGCATTGAGCAGTTGCAGGTCATGGATAAGTCAAAGAGTTTTGCTGTCTTGCTCAAGAATGCAAAATCACTGGGACTAATAGGGAGTGACTGAAGGCTCATATAGTAAAGGTGGAGGTGATTTGATTCTTGATAATCTGAATTGCTTGATTCCAGGATGAAAGCAGGAGTGAAATGTTGCAGAGTATTCACAGCATATGAAATACTGTTGAAATCTTGATAGGAGGAAAGCAGTGCATGTTGAGCTGACTATGTTTGGTTAGTATCCAGGCAAACATCTTTTTGTGGTTCTTAACAAGCTATCATATGAGCTTGAGCTCTTTGAGCCAAAGCCAGTTGATGGGATAAAGATTGAGGGCATTGGTCTGCTCCTGTATAAAATATTTTCCAGCATGAAGTTCAGAGAGTAAATCAGTAATGAAATGGAACTAATGAGCAGGTCATTGGGAAGGTGGTGCTTAATCTGAAACTCCTCTGTTAGAGGGGCCAAGACTGCATGCATATTATGCATGCACAACATTTAGCCTCCTTGAGTGCTGCCTCAAAGGTGCAGCAATGTCCTATCACCTTATATATACATAGTGCTGCCAAAGTTCAGTTCAGTCTGGTTCAGGGCAGGTTTTTCCTGAACCCAAACCTGAACCTAGTAATGGCAGGCCAAACTTGAACTGAACTTGAACTGAACTTTGTAGAACCAGTTCTACAAAGTTTGGTTTGACTTCAAACTTGGTTTGAACCTGAACCCTTGTTGCTTCATCACTGTTGATAACACGGCCACTGTTGTGTCAGTGTCATCATTGCATTGACATAATTTGTGTTGATGGGGCACTGCCACCATCATGTCATCACTGATGGTATTGGTGATGTCACGATTTGTTGGGCCCCTCTTTTCTTTTCCCTACATTTACTTACCATATACACCAAAGGGCCTTGACCCTCGCTGTTCAAGCCCCACTTGGGTCCTTTTCTTTTACCTTCACCTTTTCATTCCTGCTTACTTATTTAGCATGACTCATCTGCAGCTGTATTACCAACCTTTATTCAATGCCATCACATCTGTTCCATAGTGACTCAGCTTCTTTGCGATTCCATCGCTGACTCACTTTCTTCCTTTGCCTACCCTTAATCATTTGGCTCACATATATAAACCATTGATACTCTGATGTATTTGCTATCTTAGACCTCCTGCAATCTACCTAGTATCTTGTTTGCCCTCAGTCCCTCAGTCTTCATTCTACTGTTGAGTGGACAATCCCTTCATACCCTCAATCCATCGCTAGTCCTGCGATGTCCTTAGACCCATTGATCTCTCGATCCTCAATGGTTGTCATATCCCTAATCCTAGCCAACTCTGGCCCTCCGATCATCAACTCCTGTCCTCCACATTCCTGTTTCTCCAGTACTTCGGTACTCTGCTTTTTTGTACATTCTAGTTACGTTACTCTTTGTTCTCCTTATGTACTAGTCTCACCTCTTAGATTTCTCCGATCCTGTGTTCACACAGCTCTGCTTATGTTTCCTTTCCGTCTTCCTTTCCCTGGCTCCGCTTACTTATGGTTCCCGTCATTGCTTTTATACACTGCCTCCGATCTCTGTATATATAGTCCTGTCATGTCACCTATACTTTAGCTAGTTATCGACTTAGACAACCTAGACGACTTAGACAATCTAGACAACTCAGACTTCCCCTGTCTTATCTCCTGCTCTTCCTATTTCTGCTCCTCTGAAATCCAGGACCATCAACGATCTGACAAGGGTGCAGCACTCCGCTCTGAGTCACTGAAGCCAAAGTCCTACTCTATCCCCTTTTCATCAAGATTCACGGAGCTCCTATGGAGTTCGTCTGCCAAGTTTGACCCGGTCTTAACAATGGTCCTCAGAACCTCTGCCAAGAAAGACCCTTGAGTGGACCCCCCTTCAATCTGTCGTTGGCCCTATGACAGCCCTAGCCTCCCTGACAAGGAACCCCTTGTCAGGCCCCCTTGTCCTGTCTGCTGCATAGCAATAGTAAGCCCTCGAACTTCTGCAGGCCTACACTAGACCACGTCGAGCATAACAAAAGGTCTAAGATTTCCCTTGATCGGCTATCATCGTATAAGCCACCACCATTGCCCACCAACATCCCAGAAATCCTAGATCATATCCTGACTTCACATTGAGAAGGGAAACCCTTGACTTGTTGAACACCGATGAACCCTCTTTGGAGAACTCCATTGACACTGATGAAGACCTCGTCATCCCTCAATAACCTGAGGACCTAGAACTCTCCCATCAACTCTCCACAGCACTTAGCATCCCCAGAGTACCCACCCCACCATCTCTAACCCCAATCAATTGCCAACCAGCATTTACCCTGCCCTTATCCCTAGCCCAGGTCACCATGATGACCAAACCCACTGAACTCTGCCTCGGAGCCCCCGATGCCTTTGATGGCTCTTATGCTGATGCCATGTCCTGGCTATCCAATGTCCAAACCTATCTCATCATAAACAAGGCTGTTTACAATGATGGCAATAAGAAAATCATCTATGCCTTGTCCTACATGAAAAAGGACTCAGCTGCCATCTGGGCCTCTACCTTTCAGAAGGAGGCCATTGCTGCTCAGACCTTCAGGAAGTTCACTGACTTTCTTGTCAAATTCAAGAGTGCTTTCAAGCACCAAGATACCAAGAATCAAGCCATCAACTGGCTTCATTCCGAATGCCTCATCCCCAAGAAGAACAGATCTTATAGTCCCAAACTCACTTGGCACATTGCTGAGTTTAGAAACAATGTCGCCCTCTCGGGCATCACTGATCAGAATGTCCTGATCAACTACTTTGCCACTGGCATTCCCCCTCCCCTCTCCCACCACATTCTCTCCATGAACATGATCCCCACCAAGGTTGACGAGTGGTACTCAAAGATTATCCATTTCCAAGTTGAGAACAATCATGCCCAGACCATCATTAATCAACACCGCACCCATTTCACTCCTGCCTACCGGTCCTACCAGACCCCCACCACCACCTTCTCTTCCCAGAAAACCCGTGATCCTGATGCCATGGATGTCGACATGGTCAACATTCCCAGACCCCCCAACCTAACTCCTGAAGAGCGGGAGCAATGCTTCAAAGAAGGGCATTGCCTACAATGCAGGCAGAAAGGCCATTGAGCCGACACTTGTGTCAAGCACCCCAAGGAACCTTGTAAGACTTTGGTCAAACGAGTCGAATAGATTGATGATGACCTCCCAAAACTCTAGACCTGCAACAACAACAATGATGATGATCTTACCATTTGTCACATTCAATTCACCCTTCCAAAGAAGGATTTTTAGAATGGAGACCTCAACCGATACAGAACTCTCCTAAAGTACAACATGTAAATGTATCTACTTTGCCTGGATCAATGCAAATACCTGTCCAAGTCATTATACCCTCATACACGTTGAAAACCATTGACACTTGCACCTGAAACAACTCCTAATGCCCTGTAGTAGAGAGGTGTGTAATGGTCTCTTTAGACCCTTGGATAAAGAGTACGATCCCTTTAGATCCTTATGAGCAATGATAGGAGGGAATTTCCAAGACTTCAAAGCTGGGGACTCCAGCCTTGAAGTTCTGGGGTTTATATTCTATTCTACTGTATGTACATGTTTGTGTAAATACCATAAAGAGACATCATACCATGATAAGGAGAAAATACATGATTGGCTGATAAGACTGCATGAGTCATAAAGAAGTGTGTCTGTAAGAGAAAGAAGTAAAGAAGCATGCATTATGTGAAACATGAGGTGTGATGTTATCATGACATCATAGATAAGAGATAAGGGTCTAGCCCTTGGACATGTGACAAGTCATGTGACTTGTGATCTAGACTGCTGATATAAGCAGTTACATAATAAGTTATGCTGGAAAACATCTAAGTTCTAGTGGCCTTGTGCTGATAGGGATTTTCCTTATATAGGAGGTCAGGAGTTCGACTCCTGCCATGAGTGAGTTTTAAATAAGAAGAAAAGAGCAATTGTAACAGCATCCTCATCGATAGTGGTGCTGATATCTCTTGCATTGATTGGGGCTTTGTTCACAAAAACAAGCTCCCTATCACCTGACTTCCCTTCCCCCTCAACATCACCAATCTCAACCAGGGACCTACAGACAAAGGAGGAGTTCAATTCACCACCAAATTCTTTGTTCACATCAAAGGACTTGCCCACAAAGTCCTCTTCTACATCATGGATTGTGGTCAACAAAACCTCATCCTTGGCCTCCCCTGGTTGAAAGCTGACAACCCCACCATTGATTGGTTTGATCAGACTCTCTCCATCAACAAGTCTACAGATCAATCCAAGGAGCTCTATATGCTCCACAAAGTTGACTTGAACCAATATGAAATCTGTTTCCAACAGTTCAAGTCCTTTCCTTGCCCCCCTCACCATGTCCAAGTGAACTCTGTCTATGATGGACACCTCTATGAATACCTCAATTATGAGATGGAACCTCAGTACATCCACTGTGCTTGTAACAACTACACCATCAACTGCATCATCTGGTGTGGTTATCACTTTATCCCCAAGGGCAATCCCCTCATCACCAAACTCATGAACTCCTCTATGGAGTTGGCCATGGCAGCCAAAAAAGCCAAATCCAAGGTCACCCTCCCCCCTGAATACTCCGACTTTGCCTCCGTCTTCTTGAAAGAAGCCACGGACCACATACCCCTCTCTCACCCTTATAATCATGAGATCAATCAGGACAAATCTTTTACCCCAAAGGTTGGAAAGATATATTCCCTCTCCCCAGATGAGCATAAGGCTATAGAAGCCTTCCTTGATGAAAATCTTGCTTTGGGCAAGATATACCCCTTGAACTTCTTCCAAGCCTCCCTGTTTTTCTTCATCAAAAAGAAGGATGATGGACTCTGTCCATGCCAAGACTACAGGTATCTCAATGAACATACCATTTGCAACACCTACCCCCTCCCCCTAGTCTCTGACCTTGTTGACAAACTCCGTGATGCCAAGGTCTTCACAAAGTTCGATGTTCAATGGGGCTACAACAATGTCCAAATCAAAGATGGACATCAATGGAAAGCTGTCTTTATCACCCATAAAGGACTCTTCAAACTGACCGTAATGATCTTTGATCTCACCAACTCCCCCACCACCTTCCAAAGGTTCATGAATGACTCCTTCTGCAATATGATTGCTGAAGGCTGGCTCATCATCTATATGGATGATCTTCTCATCTTCTTCCCTGATGAGAAAACCCACACTGAACAAACCAAGCATGTCCTCCAATGCATGAAGGAACTCAACCTTCATCTCAAACTTGAGAAATGCAACTTTGCCTCCAAAGAAGTTGAATATCTTGGAATAATTGTCAAACCTGGTCAACTCGCCATGAATCCTGTCAAGCTCGATGGGATTGCATCCTGGCCCACCCCAGAGAAGCTTTGTGATGTCCACTTCTTCCTCAGCTTCGCCAACTTCTATCATCGCTTCATTCCAGATTACTCCTCTGTTGCCCACTCTCTCATCGATCTTACCAAGAAAGCCAATTCCTGGGCCTGGTCCCCCAAATGCCAGAAATCCTTTGATCATCTCAAAGAACTCTTCCTCACCCAACCAGTCCTCCAACTCCCCAACCTCTCTGCCCCATTCACTATTGCAACGGATGCTTCCAAGTTTGCCTCCAGCGCCATCCTCCTCCAGACTGATACTAATGGAGATTGGCATCCCTATTCCTATCTCTCCCAGTTGTTCTTGTTACGATTTGTTGACCCTCTTTCTTTTTCCTACTTCACTTACCATGTATGCCAAAGGACCTTGACCCTCGCTGTTCAAGCCCCGCTTGGGTCCTTTCTTTTACCATTGTCTTTGCAATACTGCTTACTTATTTAGCGTGACTCATCCGCAGTTGTATCACCAATACTTATCCAATGCCATTGCATCCACTCCGTAGTGACTCAGCTTCTTCGCGATTCCATCGCTTTCTATCACTGACTCACCTTCTTCCATTGACCTACCCTTAACCATTTGGCTCGTGTATATAAACCTTCGATACTCAGGTGTATTCACTATCTTAGACCTCCTGCAATTTACCTAGTATCTTGGAGTTGCTCTTGGGTCCCCCAGTCCTCGTCCTACTGTTGAGTGGACA
>JBBPMJ010000316.1:0-37126 GCA_038090255.1 Austroboletus niveus
ATAAGACTAAATGGCATGACAAGCCATTCATATGAACCATACTGCATATGGAAGGTGTTCTTCCTTCCATTCGTTGCCCTCAGTAATATGGACCAGGCGGTATACATGTTATGCTTGTGCAACATCTAGTTCCAGTGTGCCCTCAAAGGCAACACAAAGTCCTGTAGATCTGAAGAGGTTCTCTGCTGAGACTTGAGACTCAGACAGGATAAGACTAAACACTGCATATAATTGTGCAGATCTAGCTGCAGAACATACAAGACAACTACTAAGTATTTATACAGTTTGGAACCATCTTGGAATGGGAAGGTGATGGAACAGAGCACATAGTATACTACAACATCCTTGTGGATCAATGGTCAGAATGGGATAACACTACCATCAGAAGGAGGATGGAAGAAGGAGTGGAGGTCTGTGACAAAAGCAATTCTGAGAACACATGGTATGAGTTATAAAAGTGGAACAAGAGAAGAACATGGTGAGTCAAGAGTAGGGATCTCCATATGATCATATGGAGCGTAATCTTTGGGGAATAGAGTCCAATAACATTCTAGGGGAAGTCCATCTTCAGGCTTCCATTCTGGTTGAAGAGTGGTAAAGTGTTCCGACATTTCTGAAATTCCAGAACCTTCGGAACCATGGAAAGGTATCTCGGAGGTGTTATGCTCGACGTAGTTGGGGCATGGCCTACAAAAGGTTTGAGGGCTTACTGTCGCTATATAGCTGACAGGAATTGAGGGAGTCCAGCAAGGGGCATCCTTGGTGGAGGTTCTGAGGACCATCGAGGAGACGGGATTGAAAAGTTCTTGGAGACCGTCAAGGAGATGGGATTGAAGGGTTCTTGGGGACTGTCGAGGAGACAGGATTGAAGGGTTCTGGAAAGGGTATTCCTTGACAGAGGTTCCGGGGACACCACAAGACTAGCGGTGGGTCGAAAGGGTTCTAAAGAGCATTCACTCAACAGTAGGACGAGGACTGAGGGACCGAGGACAATCCAAAGTACAAGATAGATTGTAGGAGGTCTAGGATGAGGATCTACAGCGATGTACCAAGGGTTTATATACACAAGTCAAAGGATTAAGGGTAGGTCAGGGAAGAAGGTGAGTCAGCAAATAGAAAGTGATGGAATCGCGAAGAAGGCTGAGTCACTATGGAAAGATGCGATGGCATCGGAAAAGTATCTGTAATACAAATGCAGATGAGTCACGCTAAATATGTAAGCAGTAATCTGGAAAAAGGTCACGGAAAAGAAAAGAGTCCAAGCAGGACTCGAACAGTGGGGTTAAAGCCCCTTTGACATACAATGGTAAGTAAGTGTCAAGGAAAAAAGGGTAAGGGGCCAATGAATCGTAACAGGAGGCATCAGAACTGCAGGAACAGGTTCTGGAACCTCTGGAACTGCACTTACTTGTAATAATGCATGCCAGAGATTAATTTTGAAATACACCTTGGCGCAGCTTGGAGCATCAAGGAGATCAGACATGCAAGGAAGTGGGTAGCAGTGTAGAGCTTTGAGCAGTTCTAGGTTTATATTTCATTCTTTTACATCATTTGGATGCTTTGTACTGAAGTTCTTCCATCTGTATCTGTATTGAACACTCAGACTATTTGCCCACAGTTCACAGTTCTCTGAACTTCTTTTTCATGCACCAGTTTTCTGGGTATCTGTTTCCCACACTCCAGACTTACCTTCAGACTTCTTTCCCATGCACCAGCCTTCCAGTCTTCTGTTTCCCACGCTCCAGACTTATGTACCTTAGCAACTTTATTCTTTCACTATAGATGTTTTATCTATGTTTTGGCATATGTTTGACATATGTATACAGTCCTGGAAATGCCTGGACTATAAATACTTGTACCTAGCTATGTCTAGGAGGAATGATCCCCCATGTACTACCTATCTACCTTCTGAAGACCTCTCTCCATACTTTCATGGAATACATCTAATTTTCACACTCCTTTACGACCTATTCATATCAACCGACTTCAGAAGACAGTTCTATCACTGTTTCAATACTCTGGACTTTCAGAATCTGTCTGGATGACCTGGACTTTATTAGTTACACTCAGGACTTCTTCCCAGACCCACTAGGGACCCCTTGGGATGAAAACCAAACCTCATACTCATCTACCCAATACCCTGGTTGCAACCACATAGCCAGTCCTTGGTTTTTTTAGTGGTCTTTCTTGGTGATCTTGTTGAGTCACAAAGATGGAGGGAATCATCCTTTTTGTGAACAAAGAGGACTGGAGCAGCATGTGTGGTGGAAGAGGGTCAAATGAATCCTATGAAGAGATGCTCATCTAAGAAGGCACAGAGAGACTCAAGTTCGGAAGAGGAGAGAGAGTAGGTGGTGCCAAGCAGAGGAGAGGTACCTTCTTTGAGATCATGTTCATAGTGAGGGGGTAGTGTATTTGCCTGTTGTTTACTAAACATGTCAGAGAACTCATGGTATTTCAACAGAATATCAGAAAGATTGATCTGTTTGGAAGGTTCAGTAGCTGCAGTGCAGAGATCACCTTCTCAGGGTCAAATGTGCATGCTGAACTGCACTGAACCTTGTAGGTGACAGGCCAATGCAAATGCAGGAGCATTGATAAGAGCAATGGGTGGAGCCTTATGGTCAGAGAAATATGTCGGATTGGGAGAGGGGACAACCAGAGGCAGAGATGCCTTAGGAGTTGGGGGTGAGCTCAGAAGTGTGGGACTAGGCTGCACAGTAGAACAGAAAGAGATACTGCTTGTGATCCAGTCAATCAACAGATTGTAGCAGGTAAGCCAGTTGTGTTCAAAGACCAAAGCACAGGAGCCATCCAGTGGGGTAATGTAGAACATCATTGGAGTGATGTGACTGGTTTCAAAGAGAATGTAGAGATTAATAGCTTGAGTGGTAGTGGAATTTGATGTGCTGTTGAACAGTTGGAGTATAAGCAGAGGGATAGTGTAGGTGGAAAGATTGTTCTTATTTACAAAAGCAGTGTCTATGAAACAGTCAAAGGAGGAGCCAGAGTCTACTAATGCAGGGAAAGGGCAGAGATCATATAATACAAGAGAGATGAAGGGCATAAGGGATCAGGGATCTAAGAGAGTGAACACATTGAGATGGAGCTTCTTGATTGCATGTTTGGGGTCAATGTGACCATCCAGCCATGCAGAGCCTTGGAGGTCACACTCTATTTATTTTTTCACCTCAGAAGAGACTTCCAGTTTAGCTTCCAGAGTTGTCTTGGCAGCATGCACCTTGGATGCCTTTGATGTTGATAGTGGGCTGTCCTTAGCGATGTGGCCACCTTGACCACAGAACATGCATAGTTTATTATCGAAGCAGTGTTTGCATTCAGCAGTGGTTAGCTTGCCATTTTTGCTGAGCTTCAAAGAGAGGTCAGGCTTGGGAGGAGAGCTGGAGGTATCAGAGGTACCAGGAGCAGGGAAAGTGGTGGTGGACTTGCCCTTAAAGCTGCTGGACTTGTTGTTGGACTTGGTATCAGATTTGGCATTGGAGAATTTGTTGCCAGATGACTTCTGCTGACAATTGATCTCTGACTTATGCTCCCAGTAATGCACATTGATAGATTGCATGAGATGACAGAGTGCAGCAAGCATGGCAGACTTGCCAATGCAGGATATTTTGTCCTTGATCCTGTCTGGAAGGCTGTTGTAGAAGTGGTAACAGAGTGCACCTTCTTTATAGCTGCGGACTTGCAAAGTGATCCAATTGAACTCCACAACATACTTGTTAATATGCTGCATGTCCTTCATCGTGAAATTGCCAAGCTGGTGCTCAACATCTCCAACAGGGTCATGAGGATCAAAGTTTGTCTGCAACTTGATCACAAAGTCCCTGTAATGATCCATCCAGTTGAGGATCCTCCATGTCAAGGAGGTCAGGTTCAAACAATTCTAGGGCCATGCCCTTGAAGTAAGACTGTGCAAATGTAACTTTGGTGCAGTCCATTCTAAAGGCCCTAGGCTGGTCTTGGAAGTTCAACTTGCACTGAACCAGGAATGTATGGAGTTTCCGAGGCTCTGTTCTGTCAAACTGGTCAGGCTTGCGAACCTTGGCCTGCTGGCTTCCAGACTGGTAGAACAGCAATTAGAATGTGATATGTAGTCCATAGATGGCATCAGCCAAATTGGCAAGCACATCCTGTGGGACTGGAACATTTTTGTCTTCATCTTCATCAGTGTCATGCCTTTTTCCAGGGTCAGGGTCATTGCTATTACAATTCATTGGGATCCTCTTTTCTTTTCCTCACTTTACTTACCATGTATACCAAAGGACCTTGACCCTTGCTGTTTGAGCCCCACTTGGGTCTTTTCTTTTACCATTGTCTTTGCAATACCGCTTACTTATTTAGTGTGACTCATCTGCAGCTGTATTACCAACCTTTATCCAATGCCATTGCATCCACTCTGTAGTGACTCAGCTTCTTTGCGATTTCATTGCTTTTTATCACTGACTCACTTTCTTCCATTAACCTACCCTTAATCATTTGGCTCATGTATATACCTTCGATACTCAGGTGTATTTGCTATCTTAGACCTCCTGCAATTTATCTAGTATCTTGGAGTTGCTCTCGGGTCCTCCAGTCCTTGTCCTACTATTGAGTGGACACTCCCTTCATACCCTCAATCTGTCACTAGTCCTGTGACCTCCCTAGATCCATTGATCTCTTGATCCTCAATGGTCCCAAGAACCTCTGCCAAGGAAGACTCTTGAGCAAACCCCCTTCAACCCGACGTTAGTCCTATGCTGGTCTTAGCCTCCCTGTCAAGGAACCCCCTCATCAGGCCCCCTCATCCTGTCTGCTGTATAGCAACAGTAAGCCCTTGAATCTCTGCAGGCCTACACTTAACCATCTTGAGCGTTACAATTGCTAAGTCCTAGGGGACCACTGGTGGGATAGTCATAGTCATTGTTATCTGGCAGGTTGAGTTTGTTCAGGTTAAATCTGTCAGAATTGTGGTCTGATGATTCATTGTCATGCAGAGGAGAACAATAGTGCCATGGTGTTTTGAAACCACCAGGTAGAGGCTGTTCAGTGCAGGAGCTGTCTGTTTTTTGCCTTCATCAGTGACTTCTTTGATGCCAGTGCCTGGGGTTGGAGACCTCAGTTGGCGTGATGCCTGCAATGCAGAAGTGAAAGTCTAACAGGCAGAGAAATGTGGAACTGGTCCATGACAGCTGGTCCATGATGTGAACTAGCAAAGAACAATAATGGATGGTATAGTGAGGGAGCAGCCAAAGTGCACTCATTGTCAGAGGCCTGATGCATGCATGATCGAGATTGCATCTGCATCGTATGTGTGGCCATGGATAATTGTTGGTTGTTGAAGAAAAGGGATGGGAACTCAGACATGCATGAGCTCAAATATACTGTTACATAAGTATGGGTCTGTCAGGGTCTGGGTAGCAAACTCCAGAGTGTCAGAGTTGGTTGAAGGGGATAGGGACTTTGGCTTCACCTTATGTGGTGTGCCCTTGTCTGGTTCTGTTGTCTCTAATTTATGAGGGAAGTGGAGCAGAGATGTGGAGTGATGAGAGGTCAGAGGAAAGTTGTCAAAACTCAAGTGGGAGAACTCATTAACAAGCTCAATGGCAAAGGAGAGAACAGAGGATGGAACTAAGTTGATATTTGAACTAAAGAGCTAAGACATAATACAGTGGGTTTATATATGGAGGTCAAAGTCTGAATGTAGTAAAGGCAGGGACAGAGGGATAGAGGAAACTAAGTACCACTGCTGTGCTGGTCAGTCGCACAGCCAGAGCTGTGCTCCTTACCCTGAGCACTGCAGTGATGAAATGGAGACTATATTACAAAGAGAACAAAGAGGAACATAACATAACATAACATACAGGAACCAAAGAGGAAAGCAGATACAGAGTAGTGGAGGACATAGGAACAGAATAGTAGAGATGATACACATGGAGGAGCAGAGGGGACTTAGCAAGAATCTGGAATATAACAACCACTCTGAGAACATGCTATGGATAACCCCTAGTAATGATTGATAGTGAAACCTGTGAATGGAATATGTCGCTCCATTGCCATTCATGTTTTTCTCACTTGTTGAAATGTTGATGTTGATGTTGGTTTTTTTCAAGATCCCATCATCAAATATATCTTCAGCTGCTGCCAATGCTCTTTCCATTGCTTCCATCACCCTAATTCTTTCACTGCATTAAATCCTTCTAGACTTTTGAGAGAAAAGTCTTCAGCCTTCAGAACATCATTAACCAGTCTATTCACCTTTAAATTTGACTTTTCATGCATTCCAAGTAGTGCCCAAGTCGTAAGACACCAGATTGTCATATTGGGCCAAGGCCAAGGTGGATCTCTGATAGGTGTCAGGGCAGCTACAGAAGTCAATGAATCAGACTTCTTTTCCAACAAGTTGTCCAAATTGAGAGAGGGATCTGGGTCATGATAAGGATGGTGATGGTAATACCTTGCAATATTAAATTTGTTAAATGGAGTGGTAAAGAAGTTGAAGACATGGATAATGACACACTTGATTGAGGAGACTGTGAATTCAATTGCTGAGGGGGCTGGCTCAGGGAGGAGATCACAAAACCTAAGAGATAATCTGTGACTTCAACAACCAATGAGTTGGAAGGTCCCAGAAATTTGTCCTTCATTTGTCTTGAGGTTTCCAGAGGGCTGAACATGTAGATTCTGAGTTGGAGGGGTGGAGGTAGGAAGTGGAGAGATGCGAATCTGGCTAGATGACATATTACAGTTTGAATTGTCAGAAGTGTAGGCACATTATAACAGTTAACAAAGTAGTAGAGTTCACCTCATTGGAAGCAGTGGAGGCCTGTTGACCATGTATACAGAAATTAGGCAGTGAAAATAGATGATAGAGAAAGCTTACTACACCTGACACTGGCTATCCCATTGTAAATGACGGTTGCTAGCATACATAAATGTAAATGCTACATTTTGTTCTGTGCAAGCTGATTCCTCTGGTAGAATCACAGATCTGGGAACAGTTTTCACTGCATCTAAACATTGCTGCAAAATTGTCTCAATTGTCAGTAGGGTTAGTTAGCATATGACACTGGTAAGTATTGCATGAGAAAATCTCAGGATGAAGGGGGATAGGAACAAACCTTCAAACACTACAGAGTCTTTACATCACAGAAAGGGCATGGTGAATATGAGATTGGCAAGATAACATGTAAACTGACAATGTTAGATTTCCAAAGTCATTATTTGATAAGAAACATGGAAATAAAGAAAAAGAAAAAGAAAAGAAAAGAGATAGCATCAATTGTAAAATTTATTTGGAAAAGCATGAGGGAGCAGGGGAGGTCTACCAAAGCAATCAGAAAATGTCTGAATATAAAAAGCACAAGCTCACATAAGTACATCAGAGTGTTCTGGTTGCACCAGGGATTCTTCTGACCAGGAGGAGATTGCATAGGTGTACAGGCTAGGGTGAGCATCTGGCCATGCAGACAAGAGAATACAAAAACTACAAAATGAATGACTCTCGTCAGGTCATCCATCTGTGAAGTCTAGCTTGCCAGTTTTCTGAGGCAATAGCCCAAGCCATCTTTCCAGCTCATTATCATCCCACACGAGCTCCAGAAGACTCTGCCTCTCTCTGGGGGCTCATGACCACAAGTTCAGCACAATTGCTTGGTCTAGCACACCAAGCTCTAGATGAAACCCAATCTTGTATACATCCCAGAATTTTGCTCACATGAGTCAAATCAGTGCATTGGACAAGAGAGACAATGTAGAGCCTGTTTTCTCCAAATGAACCTATTTAGATATCCCTCACATCCTTTCATGCACTCAATTGTGTATGAGAATTTTTGCTGCACTTCATCATGGTGCAATTTTGCTCTCATCACATTGGATAATGAGGCACTCGCAGAGCTGTTCATGGGAGAGGAAAGGTTGAGGAACTCACATCAAAGCTAAGGGAAAGGGAGCCAATCAGATGAATTATGATAGAGCTGGGTAAGCCAGACATGTTGAGCATTCAACCAGTTCTCCAGGTGATAATGGTGACATTCAGGAGAATTTGAGGATACCAAGAGGGTTAGTTCAGGAACATAGTAACCAGGAGTCAACCACATTTCATGGTATTGTCATTTTTTCCTTGTTTACATGTTTCAATGCATGATCCCAGCCTGTCAGAGGCAAAGGCATCTCTGAAATGTCAACTTCCTCCTATTTGTTACATGTCACCTCTGCATTTGATGGTCAGGTTAATTACCAATAGAAGAAAAAAATCATATGACATTTAGAAACAGTGGGCAGCTTTTTGCATGCAAGCTTGTTTTTTTGTGTGGCCATCAAGGCTTTGCCCACCTTTGAAGGAATCTCTGTAAATGTGGAAGGGAGTATGGAGGGCAAAGGCTGCAGTCTTGGGGCATAGTATCAATGAGTAGCCTCATGGCACTGAAAGCCCAACAGGCTATCAAAGAGGATTTTAAATCCTGGAACTGTTTGCCCCTGCTCAAAATAGTGTGCACAAATGATGTTGTTGGGGAATGTGAGGCAGACAGGTTTCTCGATAATGGTTTGATCCATGATCACATATTCTTGATGAATGAACCAAACTGTAACCCCAGCCTAAAAGAGCTCATGACAGATAGACTTGTCAGATGTAAAAGCTCCCATCCAATTGGATCAAATCACATGAGGTATGTAGCCAGGATCACTCTTTCCTGGGATGATGATTTCCATATAATCAAGGAAGGAATAAGAACAAGCATCTTTCTTGCCTTCATGAGTTTTTCTTCAGGCATTGTATCACTTTGATGCAATGGTGTAGAGCCCTGCAATACTGAGTGCTTTTTCTTGCTTCAGTTTACCCACTGCAGGACTAGCAGAGCTCTCTACATTATTCAATGCAGGCATGTACCATGCCCAGCCAAGAGAATCAGTAATGGTGCCAAGTTTTCAGGGCTCGCATGATAGCAAAGAGTTCCTGATTGTAGATGTCATAGTTTTGTTCCATGGGGGAGAACAATTGGGAAAGGTAAAAACAGGGATGCCAATTCCCATTGATGTCAGTCTGGAGAAGGATAGTGCCAAAGGCATATTTTGAAGCATCCATTGCAATAGTGAACAGAGCAGAGAGGTTGGAAAGTTGGAGGATGGAGCAGGCAAGGAAGAGTTCTTTGAGATGATCAAAGGACTGTTGGCATGTGGGGGACCAGGCCCAGGGGCTGGTTTTCTTGATGAGATTGATGAGGGGGTGGGTGATGGAGGAGTAATCTAGGATGAATCACCAGTAAAAGTTGGTGAAGCTGAGGAAGGATTGGACAGCACGAAGTTTCTCAGGGGTAGGCCAGGACACAATTTCATTTAACTTGACAGGGTCCATGGTGAGTTGTCCAGGTTTAATGATCATTTCCAGATATTTGACCTTCTTGGAGGTGAAGTTGCACTTCTTGAGTTTAAGGTGAAGGTTGAGTTCCTTCATTCATTGGAGGACACATTTGGTCCATTCAGCATGGGTTTTCTCATCAGGGGAGAAGATGAGAAGGTCATTCATATAGATGACAAGCCATCCTTTGGTGATCATATTGTGGAATGAGTCATTCATAAACCTTTGAAAGGTGGCAGGGGAGTTGGTGAGACTGAAGAACATGATGGTCAGTTCAAAGAGCCCTTTATGGGTAATGAAAATGGCCTTTCACTGATGACTATCTTTGATTTGAATGTTGTTGTATCCCCATCATACAATGAACTTCATAAAGACTTTGACATCACGGAGTTTGTTGATGAGGTCAGAGACTAGAGGGAGGGGGTAGGCATCTTGAATGGTGTGTTCTTTGAGATACCTGTAGTCTTGGCAGGAATGAAGTCTGCCATCCTTTTTCTTGGCAAAGAAGAAAGGAGAGGCTTGGGGGAAATTCAAGGAGCAGATCTTACCTGAGGCAAGGTTTTCATTGAGAAATTCTTTTGTAGCTTTGCATTCATCTAAGAAGAGGAAGTATATCTTTCCAACCTTGGGTGTGAAAGATTCATCTAAATTGATCTCATGATCATAGGGTCAGAAGAGTGGTATGTGGTCCATAGCTTCTTTTGAGAAGATGGAGGTGAAGTCAGAGTATTTGGGAGGGAGGGAGACTTTTGGTTTGACCTTTTTGGCATCCATAGCCAGCTTGGTAGAGTTCATGAGTTTGGCAATCAGAGAGTTATCTTTAGGGATGAAGTGGTAACTGCAACAGATGATCCAGTTGATCATATACATAGTTGTCATGGACTCATTGGACATATTGGGGTTTTATCTCGTAATTGAGATACTCATAGAGTTGTCCATTGTAGATGGAGTCTACTTGGACATGGCATGGGGGGTCAGGGAGAGGATTTGAATTGTTGAAAGCAGATTTCATATTGGTTCAGACAGATGGCAGCTGAGTTCTTTTTCATGTAGGATAGGGCATATGCAACTTTCTTGTCATTGTCATCATAAATGGACTTGTTCACAATGAGGTAGGTTTGGATAGTGGATAGCCAGGGCATGGCTTTGGCATAAGAGCCATTGAAGGTGTTGGGGACTCCAAGGTGGAGTTCAGGATTTTGACATGGTAGTCTGGGATGGGGGTGGTCACTGGGGAGGTGGTGGCAAAGTAAATGCCAGTTGGCAATTGACTGGGGTTGGGAATAGTGGGGTGGGTACTCTGTGGATGCTAAGCACTGCAGAAAGTCAATGGGAGAGTTCTAGGTCCTCAGGTTGTTGAGGGATGATGAGGTTTTCATTAGTGTCAATGGGGTTCTCAGAGGAGGGTTCATCAGTGTCTGACAAGTTGATGGGTTCCCTTCTCAATGCTGGGTTGGGATAGGGTCTAGGGTTTCTGGGGCATTGGTAGGCAATGGTGGAGGCTTATATGTATGATGATAGCCAATCAAGGAAGATCTTAGACCTTTTATTATGCTTGACATGGTCAAGCATAGGCCTGCAGAGGTTTGAGGGCTTACTGTCACTATACAGCAGACAGGACAAGGGGCCTGATGAGGGGGTTCCTTGACAGGGAGGCTAAGGCCAGCATAGGACTAATGTCGGATCAAAGGGGAGTCTGCTCAAGAGTCTTCCTTGGCAGAGGTTCTTGGGACCATTGAGGATCAAGAGATCAACGGGTCTAGGGAGGTCACAGGACTAGCGACAGATTGAGGGTATGAAGGGAGCGTCCACTCAACAGTAGGACGAGGACTGGAGGACCCGAGAGCAACTCCAAGATACTAGGTAAATTGCAGGAGGTCTAAGATAGCAAATACACCTGAGTATTGAAGGTTTATATACACGAGCCAAAGGGTTAAGGGTAGGTCCATGGAAGAAAGTGAGTCAGCAATAGAAAGCAATGGAATCGCAAAGAAGTTGAGTCACTATGGAGTGGATGTGATGGCATTGGATAAAGGTTGGTAATACAACTGCGAATGAGTCATGCCAAATAAGTAAGCGGTATTGCAAAGACAATGGTGAAAGAAAGGACCCAAGTGGAGCTCAAACAGCAAGGGTCAAGGTCCTTTGGTGTACATGGTAAGTAAAGCTAGGAACATGAAAGAGGGGCCCAATGAATTGTAACATTACCCCCATCATATGGGTGAGGCTGCAACAAAACCCTAATAGTCATCGTGATGGGATCCGGTCTTATTGTCATCAGCTTTGGCACTGACAAAGAACTCATAGTCATCTGCCAACAGTGGAGAGGGAGGGGGGATAGGGACTCAGGGAGGGATCCAGACATTGGGGTATTGTTCTGATGGAATAGGACATCCTCAACATGATGAGGAGGAACATGAGGAGTGGGGGAACTGGTGTGTAGATGAGTCCGAAGAAAGCTCCTTAAGCCGCAATCAAATGGCATCCCTACAGGGACCCCAAAAAATTGCAGTCAAAAAGAAGCAACAGCACCACTTTCTCAATAGCTATGGCACATACCAGTGCCTCTCAAACAAGGAACAATGCAAGCATATCACCACATCCATCAGCAGGCACAATGAGCTGCAGATGAGAACAGGTGATATTCACTAGCAAGTTTGAGGACAAAATTTTCACTTTATTAGGTAACCAGCTGCAACTCACAGGCCTCAAGGAAGCCCATGCTTCCTTGGCCCGATACAGCTACCATGCACCAGTGGAAGGCAAATCTTCAAAACAGATTGCACTTACTATGCTAGAATACATCCTAGGCAGACCTCAGCTATTGGAGATGCACCAAGAGGCACTTTGGTCTTTTGCATCTCTGCTTATCCACAGTCTGCCAACATCACCAGCCAACCAACAAGCATCACATGAGGAAAGCCTCATGACCAGGTTGGAGGATGTACAGTAGTCCTACAACATGAGGCAAAGGTGGTCATGTACAACAGCCTCATGGAAAAGCTTAGACTAACAGTTGACAACATCACAACTAACTTAAAACAGGCTGCCGACAAAGCTAGTGACAACCTGGCAGAACTGGCTCACCTAGAAACCCAAGCACAGCAAGACCATTGCAACCCCCCCAACCATCCTGACACCTTGACCTATGCAGCAGCAGTTCTGGGAAGCCAAGGAAAAGACCACACGGAAGTCCTTGCCAAGAGCGAAGCAGTCACCAGGCAGATTGTCATCACCACCACCAACAAGACTCTTAAAGACCTATCTCCAAAAGAACTAGTTGCCAAAGCTAACCTTGCCTTGGAAATTATGGTGAAAAACAATGAATACACCCCAGACAACATGGCCTTCCTGAGCATCCAACCCATGCAATCAGGCACCCTCCATTTCAAGTTGAATCACCAGACAGCAGCAGATTGGATAAACATACCTGAGATCTGATCATCTTTCCTCCACAACTTCAATGCTGATGCACACTTCATAGACAAATCATATAAGATTGTAGCAGAATTCATCCTGGTTACCCTCAACCCTGACAACCAGATCACCATTCAGACCATTGCCAAATACTCACACCTTAGTGACAATGCCATCAGCTCCATTCAGTGGATCAAACCTCTTGAACATTGAAAGCTCAACCAGAAAGTAGCACATGCCATCATCAACTTCAGCAACCCCCACAATGCCAACAAACCCATCAAGAATGACATATTCATGGAAGGACAAAAAATTTATGAATACAAACAACTCCTGAAACCCTGGAGGTGCTACAAGTGCCAGTTGCTCTCCCAGACCCATATATCACATGGGTGCAAACATCCCCACAACATATGCAGGACCTGTGGGGACCAACACTGCACCACAGAGTGCCAGGTAACAGACTAGGAGACTTACTACTGTGCTAACTGTAAAGTAAAAGGGCACATAGCATGGAGCTGAGACTGCAAATTGTTCCTACAAGTCAGGACGAGACTCCACACCAGGATGAAGGACATGAAGTACATCTACTTCTCCACCAAGGATAACCCCACATCCTGAACAACTAAGCAAGAGCCTGACAACAAGAATGACAACCTTCACCATGGAAATGACAATGAACAAGGGTAAAAGACAATGAAGAGGAGAAAACTGCCAAAGGAAAAAAGAATGTCAAATGGAGGTAGGGGCAAGGCTACAAGCTCCAACGCTAATCCTCCGGTAGGAACTCACAGCCAGGGCTGGCCACTGCGACAGGCCCATATATGTAGATGAGTTCCAGGAGCTGCCACCACCACCACCAATGACATCAAACCCAATACTCAGCTCCGATCCTGCCCTTTTCCAATGACTGAGCCCCAAGATCAACTTCAATCCCAAAATGCAGAATGACTACAAATATGGCAACAAAACATATACAAGGCCAGCACTGCTCAACATGACCTCCATAGCAACCTCAACCCCAACAAATTCGAAATCACAGCAATCCAGGAGCCCTACATCAACCCCATTAACCTCACTCCAGCAAACCCCAGGTGGAATGTCCTCTATCCCACATGCCACAACAAGGACCACACCATCCAAACTCAATCAATAATGCTTGTCAACAAAAAACTCTCAAAGGATCACTGGCGTGCCATCCCCATCAACAACCCGGACATTACAGCCATAGAAATCAGCAGGTGGTTTGGTAAAGTCTGCATCTATAATGTCTATAATAACAGAACTCACCAAAGGACGCTCACCTTCATCAATAATCATTTAGCATCAGTCAACAGAGACAGATCAGGTGAGAACACCAGAGGCATAATCATACTAGGAGACTTTAACCATCACCATCCAATGTGGAATGACCCCAGTAATGCACACCTCTTTTCCACATCCAACTTAGATGCTGTAGAACCACTAATTGACATTCTCGCAGCCTACGACCTACGACAAGCCCTCCCAGCAGGCATTCCTACCCTCGAGGTGTCTAACACCGAAAACTATATCTATCTGGACAACGTCTTCTGCACCAACCACCTCCTAGAACTCTTCACCAAATGCAATGTCCACCCAGAACTATACCCAGCAAACACAGACCACCTCCCCATCATCAGCGAGATAAAGTTCACTCTGGAACTGACTAACCTACCCCACAGGCGCAACTACCAAAACACAGACTGGAAGATCTTCAAGGAAAAACTCGAAGAACAGCTGGCGGGAATTCCTGATCAAATGAAGATAGGTGCAAAAGACAACCTGATCACCAAACTAATGAACCTCACAGACACCATTCAACTGACAGTAGAAGAAGTTGTTCCCGAGATGCAACCCAGCCCATTCATCAAGTGGTAGTGGATGAAAGAACTCAAAAAAGAAAAGAAAGCAGTCAAGAAGCTATCGAACAAGTCATACAAGCTATGCCAGCAGTGAGACCACCCAACCCACCTATGCTTCCACAAAGCCAACTTGACCTACACCCAACACATCTGCAAATCAAAGGATAAACACTGGCAGGACTACCTAGAGGAGGTAACACAGAGTAACATTTGGGACATCCACAGGTACCTCATCAGCGAACCCACACTATGGACAATGTTCCCCTCGGATTATATGTTAGATGATTCCATAATAATCCTGGTTATCTCTGATGAGGATTTCCCTTTCTAGTCTTTTACTTTTCATTATGGACCCCTTTCCCCTGATTTCACTCTTCTGAGATCTCATTCCCCGATCTCATCCTTGTATTGCATGGGCTGTCTATATTGTCTTACCATTGTTTTGTTGTCTCTCCCTCTTTAGTTTATGAAGTTCTGCTCCCTTTCTATTGACTACTTGGGGATGTATAACTAGTTGCTACTTCCTTTGTACTCCCTAGCTAAATCTGCGCAATTATATGCAGTGTTTAGTCTCTCCTGTCTGAGTATTGAGCCTCAGCAGAGCAACCATTATCGGACCTCTATAGGACCTTGTCACACCTCTTAAAGGAGACACTGGATTGAGGCTGAACATTGCACATGCATAACAAAACCAGACCTGATAGCCCATCCACACATCACCATCGATGGACACTGTATCGACCCATCCAAATCAGCAAAGTTCCTCAGAGTCATCATTGATTAGGAACTCCACTTCAAGGAGCATGCCGCCTATGCCATAGCCAAGGGACTGAAGTATGTACTAGCATGCAGATGCATGTCGCACACATCAAAATGCATCCAAGGAAAGTTCATGAAGAAGCTGTACAACAGAGTCACCATTCCAAAAATGCTATATGCGGTAGAGGTCTGGGTGCCAGCCCTCACAAGAAAAGGGGAAAAAAGAAAAACAGGTGGGGCATGAGGGGATAGGGAAGAAGATGGAGAGAGTCCAATGAATGGCAGCTCTCCTCATCACAGGAGGCATGCAAACAACTGCAAATGATCTAATCAATGCACATAGCAGACTACTTCCAATCATACTCCACATCCGCCAACACTGCCACCAAGTGACACTATGTATCGCCACATTACCGAAGTTGAACCCACTCCACTGTGCCTCCAAGGCCACTCACAGAAACAGAAAGTGCCACAAATCTCTCCTATACCAACTCTTCCAGGAATTTGACATTGACCCAAAAAAGATGGAAACCATTGACCCAGTCAGACACTACATGAAATAGAAACCAGAAACATGAAAGGACCTCATGGAAGAAGAGGCTGGAGTGGTAGCACAGGACATTATATCAGAACAGGAGGAGAATGTTTGCCCGTACTCAGATGGATTAGGAATTAATGGAGGAATAGAAGGGGCAGCGATCCTGAGGAGAGAAGGAAGAAAGATGAAGAGCCTACAGTTCTGGCTTGGCTCAAACAACAAACATGCAGTCTATGAGGGGGAGATCATTGGCATGATACTAGCGGTGGAACTCCTCCAGCAAGAGTGACACATCTGATCTGTATCCTTAGAGCTAGACAACAAAGCAGCCTTACTCACCACAGAGGCCTTCAAATCAAAACTGGAACACTATCTCATGGACATATTCCATGACCAACTAAAGCTAGCACTCGCACACCATGGCATAGAGAACCTCTGATTGAGATGGACCCTGGGTCACATAGGCATCCCTGGCAATGAAGAGGCTGATGAAGAAGCAAAAAAGGCTGCAAAAGGAGACTCCTCCCCAGACCTCTCAGATCATCCCATGGACACCTCTGCAAGCTCCCAATAAGCAAATCAGCAAGGAAACAAGCCTTCAATGCAGAAACAAAGTCAAAAAACAGACAGGCCCTACAACAATCCCTCCGAAGTGGTCTCATCAAAAAGATTGACCCATCCTTACCATCTGACGCCTTTCTCAAACTAGTAGATGGCATCCCCAAGAGACATGCATCCATACTCTTCCAGCTCAGGACAGGACATGTCAGCCTCAACAAGCACCTTCACCACATCACCAAAGCTCAATTGCCAAACTGTCCAAACAGCCCCAACAAATAGGAAACTGGTACAAGTAAGTGCAGTCCCAGAGGTTCCGAAGGTTCCGGAACCCATTCCCATGGTTCTGATGCTTCTGAGATACCTTCCTGCAGTTCCAAAGGTTCCAGAACTTCAGAACCATCGGAACACTCTACCACTCTTCTACCAGAATGAAAGCCTGAGGATGGACTCCCCCCAGAATGCTATTGCACTCTATTCTCTGAAGATTATGCTCCATATGGTTATATGGAGATCCTCATTCTTGATTCACCATGTTCCTCTCTTATTCCACTTTTGTAACTCATGCCATGCATCCCCAGACTCGCTTTTGTCACAGACCTCCACTCCTCCCTCCATCCTCCTTTTTGATGGTAGTGTCACCCCATTCTGTCCATTGATCCACAAGGCCATTGTAGTATACCATGTGTTCCTATCCATCCCCTTCCCATTCCGAGATGGTTCCAAACTGTATAAATACCTGGTAGATGGCTTGTATGTTCCATAGCTAGATCTGTGCAATTATATGCAGTGTTTAGTCTCATCCTGCCTGAGTCTCGAGTCTCAGCAGAGAACCTTTCAGATCTACAGGACTTTGTGTCATCTTTGAGGACACACTGGGACTAGACATTGTGCACACATAACAGAGACCATCCTTCACTACCTAATAGAATGCCCAGCACATGCCTGGGCACGTCATAGACTCAGAAGGAGGGTTGGAACAAGGGTGTCTGCCATTCACCACTTGCTAAGTAACCCCAAATGCATTGCACACACACTAAAGTACATACACAACACAGATTATTTCAAAAAGTCACACAGAAATCTATTCCTGCCCACAACCCTCACAAAAAACAGACAAGACCATTAGACAACAAAACCGAGTTACTCACACACACCTGGCACCACAATGGATGCCCCTTACAGTCTCACACAGACCAACCCACCTCCACCTATATCACAGGAAGGCACATGTTGAAAAACCCATGACAGAGAGCAGAAGCGAGGAACTACAGTAATATTGCACACATGTAATGTCTAACAAGGGGCAGCACCCCAAGGGACAATACTGTAAACAAGGTCAAAAAAAAAAAAAGGATGAGTCCAATGAGGAAGATGTGAATGCATGAGGGATTTGTGGGCACATAGAACAGGCATGCTGGGGATGACCTGGCAATTGCCTGTGGCAAATGGGGCATTGGTAGAGGGGACAAAGGGGGTGGCAATGTCCAAGGCAGTGGCATTGGTATCACACTTCATGGTAGTGAAGATGGTTGGGAGAGAGGGACCAGACTTCCTGGTTTCCAGCCCAATATGTAGAATCTCTAGTAGTAGCACTAAAGAAAGCTAACTATGGCAAGTACTACAAAGTATGTGCGCTTTACACTTATGTAATCCGGTGGCTGTACAACCACACACCGTATGTCCAAATATTCCAACACAATAGTTGTCAACCCAGTCGAGGACTGTGACCTCTTGGATAGTGAAAGGTTCAGAGAATGCAGAGGGGGTGGAGACATGGTTGTTGCCAGTAGTGGCAAGGTTTTGTAGATATTGATCTATGTCAATAATGAAATTGGTCATATTCAACTGGTGCATCAGTTGGATGAGGTCATGCTCTAGAGTTTGGTGGAGCTGATGGATGTGAAGGTTGGCCAACACTTGAGCAGCAGAGGCAGTGGGAATGGCAGCAGAGATGGCAATACGAGAGTTTGTCAGGAAAAGACAATACATGAGGGCAAATGGGAAGTGGGTTTCCATATGTGCATCAAGCACCATGGCAAGACTGGAGTCTCAGAGTTTGGTGACGATGGCAGTGGCGAGTTCATCATCCAGGGGGATGGGATGGTTGGGTAGGGCAGCGGGGGGCATGGACAACAGGAGATGTGTGGGACGATTGGAGATCCATTGGGCAAGGGGAATGGGTATAGTAGAGGGGACGAGGGGTTCAGGGTGGGTCCAGCTAAAGCTGGGCCATGCAGAGGGAATGCCTTCTGCATTATTGTGAAGGCATTGAATCAGAGAGGGAGGTGGGACAGGGATGGGTTCATCGGCAAGTTCAAGGGAATTGTTGGCAGGGGTAGTCATAGACCAGCCAGCTTCTGTGATGTCAGAAGGGATGTCACTGGGGGCAGGGGAGGATGTGAAGAGGGTGATGGACATGACTGCAAGGAGTTTGTTTTGGATGGAGATTGAAGAAATCGAATGATGATGTTTATAGTTATTGAGGAGGGGAGTGGAGTTCCGTAGATTCTGTTCAGATTCCCAGGAATCTTCTTCAGCGTTATATCCCTTCCATCGGATCAGGAAGGAACAGAAGGATGGGGATCTGCAATGTCAGATGATTTTCTCTATTTCATATTCCTCATGTCCATTGATGAGATCAGGTGGTGGAGATGGGTAGTTCAGTTCATGTATGAGGTTTTTGCGATGGGGTGATAGGAGGGATGTGTGGAACACTGGGTGGATTTTCCACAATTGTGGAAGGCATAGTTCATAGATGATGGGAGATAGCACCTTAACAATGGTAAAGGGTCCTTTGCATTTTGGGGTGAATTTTGGGTTGACAATGAAGCGTTTGAGGTTTCTGGCCTCAAGCCAGACTTTGGATCCCTTGGTGAAAGGGGTGAAGAATTGGTGGTTTCATGATGCCATGACTTGGCAAGTGAGTTCATGGGCAGTGAGGGCTTCAATGCGAGCGGCAACAAGGGATTTGAGGTGGTCCTCAATGGCGGGAATGTTTGAATTGGTGATAACCAAGGGAAGGGCACAGGGTTCATACCCCATCATGAGATAGAATGGGGTCTGTCCAGTGACAGAGTGGGGGCGGTAATTGTGAGCGAACTCAGCATGAGGGATGAGTTCAGACCATGTGGTGGGGTTACTTTCACAGAAGATACGGAGGTAGGTTTCAACATCCTGGTTGACCCATTCAGTTTCACCATCAGTCTGAGGGTGGTACATAGTGGAGAGTGCAAAGAAATAGTTGAGAGCATGTCCCAACTCTTTGGCAAAGGTGGAGGTGAATTGTGGGCCTCAATCAGAGATGATTCTGTCATAAAGACTGAATCAGAGGAAGACTTTGTGGAAAAAGAGGAGTGCGACCTCTTCAGTGGTGATGGTTTTCTTGATGGGGCAGAGAATTACCCCCTTAGTAAGGCCATGGTTGACCACAACCAATAGAGTATCAAAGCCCAAGGACTCAGAGAGGTTAGTGATCTGATCACACAAGATCTGCTGGAAGGGGTGGGTGCATGAGAAGTGAATGGGGATGAGCAGAGGAACAGTGGGATGGGTGTTGGCCTTGTGTTGCTGGCATGAGGCACAACCTTTGATGTACTTATGTACATATTGAGCGAGGCCTGGCACCAAAACTCAGCAGCAATAAGCTGGCAAGTTTTAAAATAACCAGGATGACCAGCAGTCTTGTGGTCATGACAGTGCTGGAGGATGGAGTGCTGGAGGGTTTCATCAGGGGAAATATAGATGTGGCCTTGAAAAGTAAGGATGCCATCTTTGTATTGCCAATCGGAGAGTCAAGACTGAAAGACAGGGGTATTAAATCCGGTCCCATGGAGGTCCGAGTACTAATCTCCAGAATGCCAGAGGTGTATGGTTTGGAAAGTGACTTTGGCTTCACCTTATGTAGTGCACCCTTGTTTGAGTCTGCTGTCACTAATTTACAAGAGGGATGGAAGCCAGAAGATTGGAGAGTTGGAGGTGAGTCATCTAGACTCAGGTGAGAGAACGCCAATACAAGATCAATTGCAGAGAAGTAAAGCAAGTGATTAAAATTGATATTCGAACTGAGGTCTAAGCTAAGGGTACATGGGTTTATATATGGAGATCAGAGTTCCAAAGAAGGAAAGGCTAGGGTCGTGTGGAGAATACAAAGGAACTGCTACTGTGCTGGCAAGTTGCACAGCCGGGGCTGTGCTTCCTTGTCTGAGCACAACAGTGTAGAATGGAGGCTAACTAAATAGTGAACAAGAAAGTATAAGAAAGTAACATATGTGTAATGACAGGGAAAGAACATAGGATTGGATATGGGGGAAAAGACGAGAGACTGGGGAAGACTTAGTGATGGAATGTTCCAACTCTGGAGTAAGATAACTGGAGGCAGTCATATGGCCTTGCAGATGGCCGGAAGGGACTTGGTCAAAATCTGGGATATAACAGTATCCTCCTCTTAGGCCTGAACCCCTGAAGGCCATGGGAACCATCTGTGGAGTTGTGACAATGTGAATTGACCAGGGTGGTCAAAGCGGAGTGGTGGAGGGCTGAGCGAGGTGGGATCAGAGTTTGGATTGGATATATAAGGCAGGGAATTCAGCTTTGTTTCTTTTCTTCAACCCACTACCATGTCTTCAACCATGATGACAATCTCTGCAGCCTTTTACCCCAACATCACCTCTGGTCCAACAACTGGCTCCAAGAGAATGATGATGATGATGAGGCCTTGGCCCTGGCAAAACACCAGGAGCGCCACCAGCAGGCAACTGAGAAAAAGAAGAAGCAAGAGGAGGAGGAGCAGTATCATCAGGAGGAGGAGGAGTGGAAGAAGGAGGCAGAGGAAAAAGTGAGGTGTGAAGCGGAGGAGGCCAAGCACCTGAGGAAGGAGGAAGAGAAAGCCAAGAGGAGGGCTGAGGAGGTTGCAGCACAGCAATGCTCCAAGGCACTGAAGGTAAGTGGCTATCACCATAGGCTGGAGGTTTGCTGACATGGAGCAGGGGCAGGCACCGGCCTGATCCAAGCCCCATCCAAAGGGTAAGGGGAAGGCAAGGGTGGTGGACAAGAAAGTCGAGCAGCCAGAGGATGCCTGCAAGAGGTGCATCCGGCTGAACAATCAGCGCATGCTGGTACCAGGGAAGAAGGCAACGTCCTGTGTGGCATGTGCCGCAATCAAGATGCATTGTGAATGCCCAGGGCTGACTCCAACTGGAGATGACAAAGATGACAAAGACAATAAGGAGGTGATGGAGATGGTGGTGCCAAAGAGGAAGAGGGAATATGTGGGGGTGCCACTGAGGAAGAAGACGAGGACAGACATGAAGGCAAGTCCAGTCACTGGCCCTTTAGGGCAGCAAGACTCCATCCTGGAGCTTGCATTGGTGACCCGGCAGCAGTCCTAGAGGCTTACCGACCAAAACACGGCCCTCCATAATATCAAGGAGGTAATTGCCCTCCTGGTTGTGAGCCAGCTAGAGCGATGGGAGTGGGAGGACCGGGAGCAGTGGGAGCAGGAAGACTGGAAGTGGAATGCCAGTGGATCAGAGGTAGGGATGCAAGAGCCGGAGGAGTTGAGGTCGCTGTTGGAGGAAGCAATGGAGGCAGCTGGGAAGGGTAAGGAAAAAGAAAAGGAAAAAGAGAAGGAAAAAGAGGTGGAGAAAACCAGTGTGGAAGCCAATATAGATGGAGAAGGAGAGAAGGACATGGAAATGGGGGGCAGTAGATCACCGCCATCCTTCTTGTAATGTACGAGTAGCGTATTTGTCTGTTTTTCTTTATTTTCTTTTATAAATGTAAGTTTAAAGAAATGGAGATCGGAGTGAGTATAAGAATGCATATCAGAGTAGTATCAGAAGAGTCTATGAGTTAAAAGAAATCTAAGTAAAGAGAACAGATCAAGAAATATGAGGACTGGGCTTATCTGGATACTGTGAATGGAAGCTGGAGACAAGTTCTGACACATGCTCGAGTTCTGTCAGTAACAACCAGGAAGTTTCTTCATTGGTACCTTCATAGCTGAACCACCAGACTAGGTACAGGATTTTGCAATTCTTTCACCTGTGGTCGATTTTGAAGTCGAGGATCTCAGCAATCTCATACTCGGGTTCACTGTCAACTTCTACTAGAGGTGGCAGAGGTTGGACGCAATTTGGAATGATGTTTGGAACTGCAGGTTCTAGCTGTGAGACGTGGAAGACCAGATGTATGGCCTTCATAGTGTCAGGTAGTCATAGGGTGAAAGAGAGGGAACTGACTTGGGCAACAATGGAATATGGACCTAGATTCTTCTCAGAGAGCTTTTTGGATGGTTGAGTAGAATTGAAGTACTTAGCCTTAATGAAAACCTGATCTCCAACTTTGAAGTCTGGAGGAGAAGTCTGCTTGGCATCAGCTGATCCTTGATATCACTGTTGGGCTGCGGCTATCTCTTCACGTAGGAATTGATGAAGAGAATCAAGATCTACTGAATATTCTCTGGCACAAGCTGACGTCAAATCATGTTCAGAGTGGATGGAAATGTTTGGATAATAACCCTTGTTAGCGAAGAAGGGAGAGACACTGGTGGAAGCATTTGGAGCATTGTTATAAGTGAACTCTGTGAGGGGCAGGAGTTCAGACCAGTTGTCTTGTTGGTAGTTGCAATAGATCCAAAGGTATTGTTCCAATGTCTGGTTCATTCACTCAGTCTGTCCATTACCTTCTGGATGATATCCAGATTTGAAGTGGAGCTTGATGTCAAGTGCTTTGCCTAGAGATCGGAAGAAGTGGGATACAAATTCAGAGCCTCGATTGGAGGTAATATGGGAGGGTACTCCATGCTTGGAGAAGACATAGAGGAGGAAGAGCTTGGCCAACTCTAGAGATGTTATCTTGTTGTCAGTCAGAATGAAGATGCATTGTTTGGATAGGCAGTCAACTATGACTAGAATGGCTGTATGTCTGGAGGAGGTTGGGAGTTGCTCAATGAAATCCATGGAGATTGAATTCCACGGTTTCTTGGGGATCAGGAGCTGTTTGAGAAGACCATAGGACTTGTGATGAGGAACCTTTGCATGGGCGCAGGTTGTACAAGAAGCAACATACTCCTTGACAAATGTCCAGATGCCTGGCCAGGTGTATTCATGGCAAATTAATTCCAAGGTGCGATTTTGCCCAAAATGGCCAGAAATGGGGTGGTTGCGCTTAAACTGAAGAACATGAAGCCGGAGGTCATTAATGTTGGGGACATATATATGACCATTGAGATGGAGGAAGCCATCAGTGTCCACAGTCCAGTGGGAAGGGGTAGAGTTGGATGAAGGATTGGAAGGGGAGATATGGATAGCAGCTAGTGGGTTCAAAGGGAGACCAGTGAGGATGTCACTGTGGAGCTTTTCAAGATCAAAGAGGGTGCTAGCCCAGAGGACTGGGTAAGTAGCTCATAGAGACGCAGTGAGTTGCTCTTGGGTAAATACCAGTTGGAAGTTGTGTGGATTTACACAAGCGTAGTCCTTATCCTCCTCTTTGGGATAGATGTCCCAGCATTTAGTGAGGGCATCAGACTTCTCACCAAGGCAGCCAGAGCAGAACCGGATCACCATGTTAAACTGTGACAAATATTCAGACCAATGGGCTTGCCGCTGGGTGAGGAGTTTAGTTGTGGCAAAATACTTGAGATTCTTGTGGTTGGTGACCACGTTGATGGGGGTACCAGAACCTTTGAGGTAATGATGCCAGGATCAGAATGCTTCATGAATCGCCAAAAGCTCCTTATCATGGGTATCATAATTCAACTCCAGGGACATCATTGTGCGAGAGTAGTAGGCCACCAGCCATACTTCATTGTCCAGACATTTGATGGAGAGAATGCCAGTGATGGCATAGTCAGAGGTGTTAGTCTCGACAATGATTGGAGCATCGGGAGTCCAGTGAGTAAGGATAGGAGTGGAGGTAAAGGTGATTTTCAGGGCAGTGAAGGTGGAGCAACAGGCGTCAGTGAATTGCCAGGAAACTCCTTTGCGGGTAAGGTGAGTAAGGAAAATGACAATATCAGAGTAGTTATGAATGAAATGCCTATAGAAGTTGGTGAAGCCCAAGAATGATTGAACATCCTTGACTTTCCAAGGCTCAGGCCAGTCAAGAATTGACTGGACCTTGTTCAGAGCCATCATAAGTCTGGATGGGGACATCCAGTAACCAAGGTACTTGGTGGAGTCTGTATGAAACTCACATTTCTCGGGTTTTGCATAGAGGCCATGCTTCCGGAGACAGCATAGAACTTCCTTGACATGCTCTTTGTGAGAGGACATGTTTTCGGAGAAAATGAGAATATCATTGAGGTAGATGATCACACAGACATCAAGCAGATCAGTGAAGACGGTATTAATAAATCATTGGAATGCCGCTGGGGCATTCATAAGACCAAATGGGCATAGCTAACCATTAATATGAGCCATACCGGGTATGGAAGGCTATTTCCATTCATCACCCTTGGCAATGCAGACCAGGTGGTACACATGCTGGAGGTCAATCTTGGAGTAGATTTTAGCACAGCTCAGGGCATTGAGAAGGTCAGAAATGTGGGGGAGTGAATAGTGGTCTTTCTTTGTAATCTTGTTCAGGCCTCTGAAGTCAACACAAAGATAGAGGGAACCATCCTTTTTGCAGATGAAGAGGACCAGAGCTGCATGAGCGGAGGAAGAGGGTCAGATGAAACTGATGGAGAGGTGTTTATCAAGGAAGGCACAGAGTGACTCTAACTTGGACTGGGAGAGGGAGTAGGTGGTACCAAGGGGAGGTGAGGTACCTTTTTCCAAATCAATCTTCAAATTGTGTTCTTGGTAAGGGGCAAGAGTGTTAGCTTGCTGCTTACTGAACATGTTGGAGAAGTCGTGATAGTTTGAAGGAACTCTAGAGAAATTGATTTCTTCAGGAGGTTGGGTCACTGAGGCTCAGAGATTACCTTTCTGAGGATGAAGCTGCAGGCTAAATTGAACAGAACCCTGTAGGCAACAAGCCAACATGAATGCCGGAGCATTGATGAGCACGATTGGTGGTGCCTTGTGGTCAGAGAATCTCAGTGTATCAGAGGTGGGAGGGACGACTGGAGGTGGTGAAACCTTAGGCGTTGAGGGTGAGCTCGGGGGTGCCAGACTGGACTGCTGAGTAGAATGGAAAGCAATACTGCTTGTAACCCAGTCAATCAACGGATTGAAGCGGGTAAGCCAGTTGTGTCCTAGAACTAAGGAACAGGAGCCATCTAGCGGAGTGATGTAGAATGTCGTTGGAGTGATATCAGTGGAGGGAAAAAGAATAGAGAGGTTGAGAGCCTGAGTAATTGTTGAGTTTGAGGTGCCATCAAATAGATGGAGGAGAAGAGGTTGAACCATATAGGTGGACAGGTTATGTTTATTCACAAAAAAAGTATCTATAAATCAATCAAAGGATCCAGAGTCTACAAGTGCTAGGAAAGGAGAGATATCATGAGAGACTGTTAAATCTGGTCCCACAGAGGTGTATGGTTTTGAAAGCGACTTTGGCTTCACATTATGTGGTGTGTCCTTGTTTGAGTCTGCTGTCGCTAATTTATGAGAGGGATGGAAATTGGTGGGTCGGAGGTGAGTTGTCTAGACTCAGACAAGAGAACACCAATGTGAGATCAATGGCAGAGGAGTAAAGTGGGTGATTAAATCGATATTTGAACTGAGATCTAAGCTAAGGGTACATGAGTTTATATACAGAGGTCGGAGTTCTGAAGAAGGAAAGGCTAGGATCATGCGGAGAATACAAAGGAACTGCTACTGTGCCAGCAAGTTGCACAGCTGGGGCTGTGTTTCCTTGTCTGAGCACAACAGTATAGAATGGAGGCTAACTAAATAGCAAACAAGGAAGTATAAGAGAATAACATAAGTGTAATGTACAGGGAAAGAGCATAGGATCAGATATGGGGGAATGGATGAGAGACCAGGGAAGACTTAGCAATGGAATGTTCCAACTCTGGAGTAAGATCACCGGAGGCAGTCGTACAGCCTTGGAGATGGCCGGAAGGGACTTGGTCGAAATCTGGGATATGACAGAGACTAAAGAAATGGAAGGCATAAGTGATTGAGGGTCAGAAAGAGTGGATGCATTGAGATGGATCTCCTTGGATGCACATACGGTGTCAATGCAACCATCCAGCTGTGCAGAGCTTCAGAGGTCGCACTCTATTTTTTCAACTCGCTGGAGGCCTCCAGTTTAGCTTCTGGAGTTGGTTTAGTGGCACATGCTTTGGATGCCCGAGAAGTGGACTTGAAGCAATCCTTTGCAACATGACCACTTTGGCCACAAAACATGCAGAGGTTGTTGTCAAAGCGTTATTTTCATTCAGCAGCGGTTAGCTTACTGTCCTTACCGAGCTTTGATGAGAGGTCAGGTTTTGGCGGAGAGATGTGGGAGGAGTCAGAGGCAGGAGATGTAGTGGTGGACTTGCCCTTATGATTGTTGGGTTTATTACTACCAGACTTGTTGTTGGATGAGGACTTGTTATCAGAAGATGTTTTCTGGGGGCCAGAAGGCTTCTGTTGGTGACTGACTTTGGACTTGTGCTTCCAATAATGCACGTCGATAGATTGCACAAGACATCTGAGGTCACCAAGGGTGTCAGGCTTGCCAATGCGGGAGACTTTGTCCTTGATCTGGTCCAGAACTTCGGACTTGTGCTCCCAATAATGCACGTCAATAGATTGCACAAGACATTTGAGGTCACCAAGGGTGTCAGGCTTGCCAATGTGGGAGACTTTGTCCTTGATCTGGTTCAGAAGACCATTGTAGAAGTGGTGCCTAAGAGCACTGCTACTGTAGTCCTGGACTTGAGAAGCGAGCCGGTTGAATTCCACCATGTATTTGTTAATATGTTGGGTGTCCTTCATCATCAGATTGTCTAATTGGTGTTCTGCATCTTCAACTGGGTCATGTGGGCCAAAATTTTCCTTCAACTCAAGTATGAAGTCCCTATAGCTTTTCATCCAGACTGGACGGATGTCAGGATCTCCGATGTCGAGGAGGTCGGATTCGAACCAGTCGAGGGCCATGCCTTTCAGATATGACTGTGCATATGAGACTTTGGCACAATCAGTCCAGAAGGCCCTAGGACAGTCCTGAAAGTTGAGTTCACATTGGATCAGGAAAGTCTGGAGTTTCTGTGGCTCCATACCATTGAACTGGTTGGGTTCACAAACCTTCATGCGCTGACTACTGGAGTCTTTAGAGTGACAGTTGTTGAACTGGGAGAGTCTGTGAATAGCATCAGCCAGATTGGCCAGAATATTGGCAGGGTCATTGTCATCACTGCTATCATCATCCAGGTCATTGCTGGGGCCAGGCGGTCCTGGACGACCATAACCTGGTGGGCCTGGAGGGTCACTGGGGAAATCATTATTGTCCCAGTATCTCAAGTCGGGGTCTGTGTTGTCAGAGCTGTCGTCACTGGAGTTATTCCCTCGAGGAGGAGATTGATGAGGAGGTGGCAGCATCTGATAGTTACCCAGAATAGCTATCTCTGGTAACTTGTCATCCTCAGGGATTTCCTTGATGCATGCGTGGAACAGAGGAGTGTGGATGTGAGGAGCTGGGCGACAGTTGGAAAAGCTCCGGAATTTGACTTGTGGAGAGTTATAAGGATGGAAGAGAGTATATGAGTTTGCCTGAGCAGCTGCTCCTTGTTCTTGTTCGTGACATGAATGAGAACGGGTCTGCATTGTGTGGGTAGGCATGAGTGATTGTTGAAAGTTGTGGGAAGGAAAGGGAAGTGAGATGTGAGGAACTCAAGACAAGTTTGAGTTCAAATATACTGTTAAATCCAGTCCCACAGAGGTCCGGGTACTAATCTCCAGAATGCTGGAGATGTATGGTTTGGAAAGCGACTTTGGCTTCACATTATGTGGTGCACCCTTGTTCAAGTCCGCTGTTGCTAATTTACAAGAGGAATGGAAGCCGGAGGATCAGAGGGTTGGAGGTGAGTTGTCTAGACTCAGGTGAGAGAACACTGATATGAGATCAATGGTGGAGGAGTAAAGTGGGTGATTAAATTGATATTTGAACTAAGGTCTAAGCTAAGAGTACATGGGTTTATATACGGAGGTTGGAGTTCTGAAGAAGGAAAGGCTAGGGTTGTGTGGAAAATACAAAGGAACTGCTACTGTGCCAGCAAGTCGCACAGCCAGGGCTCTGCTTCCTTGTCCGAGCACAACAGTGTAGAATGGAGGCTAACTAAATAGTGAACAAGGAAGTATAAGAAAGTAATGTAACTGTAATGTACAGGGAAAGAACATAGGATCAGATACAGGGGAGAAGACAAGAGACCAGGGAAGACTTAGCAATGAAATGTTCCAACTCTGGAGTAAGGTAACCAGAGGCAGTCATATGGCCTCAGAGATGGCCGGAAGGAACTTGATCAAAATCTGGGATATGACAGGGGGGAATGGTTCCATCAAGGGATTAAAGGGCCTTGATGACAAAGGGGTCTGTCTTGGAATGAGATGTGATCTGCTCCTGAAGCATGGCATTGATGATGCTGACAAACAGAGATGGGGGTAGGAGGGTGATTCCTTCATTGTCAATGTTATCAGAGAGAAGGAGATCAGGATGGTGGGAGAGGGTGTCAGGGCTGGCAAGGAGTTTACCAGGAACATGGATCATGGTCAGATCAAAATCTGCAAGGTCAAGGAGCCAATGGGCTTGTCGGCGATTGAAGGTCTGGGCTGACTGAAAGTAGGTCAGGTTCTTATAGTCAGTGAAGACTTGGATGGGGTGGGAGCTGCCATGGAGATAATGGTGCCAGGATTTCAGGGCTCACATAATAGCGAGGAGTTCCCAATCATAGATGTCATAGTTTTGTTCTGCTGGTGAGAATGACTGGGAGAGATAGGAGCAGGGATGTTAATCCCCGTTGGTGTCTGTCTGGAGGAGGATAGTGCCAAAGGCATACTTAGAGGCATCCATTGCAATAGCAAATGGAGCAGAGAGGTTGGGAAGTTGGAGGACTGGGTGAGCGAGGAAGAGTTCTTTGAGACATTCAAAGAACTTCTGACATTCGGGGGACCAGGCCCAAGGAGTAATTTTCTTGATGAGGTTGATGAGGGGGCAGGCGATGGAGGAGTAATCCAGGATGAAGCAACAATAGAAGTTGGCAAAGCCAAGGAAGGATCAGACATTGTGGAGTTTCTCAGAGGTGGGCTAGGATGCGATCCCATCAAGCTTGATGGGGTCCATGGCAAGTTGACCAGGTTTAACAATTATTCCAAGGTATTCGACTTCTTTGGAGGTGAAGTTGCATTTCTCAAGTTTGAGATGAAGGTCGAGTTCCTTCATTCATTGGAGGACACACTTGGTTCTTTCAGCATGGGTTTTCTCATCGGAGAAGATGAGAAGATTGTCCATGTAGATGATGAGCCAGCCTTCAGTGATCATATCGTGGAAGGAGTCATTCATGAACCTTTAAAAGGTGGCAGGGGAGTTGGTGAGACTGAAGAACATTATGATCAGTTCAAAGAGTCCTTTATGAGTAATAAAGATGGCTTTCCATTGATGTCCATCTTTGATTTGAACATTGTTGTAGCCTCATCAAACTTCAAACTTCGTGAAGACCTTGGCATCATGGAGTTTGTTGATGAGGTCAGAGACTAGGGGGAGGGAGTAGGCATTGCGAACAGTGTGTTCATTGAGATACCTGTAGTCCTGGCATGAATGAAGTTTGCCATCCTTCTTTTTGACAAAGAAGAATGGGGAGGCTTGGGGGGAGTTCAAGGGGTGTATCTTGCCTGAAGGAAGATTTTCATTGAGGAAGACTTCTGTAGCCTTACACTCATCTGGAGAGAGAGGGTAAATCTTTCTGACCTTGGGTGTGAAAGATTTGTCGAGGTTGATCTCATGATCATAAGGATGCGAGGGGGGTCCGTGGTCCGTGGCTTCTTTTGAGAAGATGGAGGTGAAGTCAGAGTATTCAGGGGGAAGGGTGACCTTGGGTTTGGCTTTCTTGGCACCCATGGCCAGCTCGGTAGAGTTCATGAGTTTGGAGATGAGGGGATCGCCCTTAGGGATGAAGTGATAACCACATTGGATGATGCAGTTGACGGTGTAGTTGTTACAAGCATGGCAGAGATACTGGGGTTCCATCTCATAGTCAAGGTATTTGTAGAGGCAGACAGAGTCTACTTGGACATGGCAGGGTGGTCGAGGGGAGAGCTTAAACTGTTGGAAACGAGTTTCATATTGGTTCAAGTCGACTTTGTGGAGCATATAGAGCTCCTTGGATTAATCGGTAGACTCATTGATGGAGAGAGTCTGACTGAACCAATCAATGGTGGGGTTGACAGCTTTCAACCAGGGGAGGCTGAGGATGAGGTTTTGTCGACCACAATCCATGACATAGAACAGGACTTTGTGGGCAAGTCCTTTGATGTGAACAAAGAGTTCGGTAATGAATCAAACTCCTTCTTTGTCCATAGGTCCCTGATTGAGGCTGGTGACGTTGAGGGGAGATGGGAGTCAGGTGGTGGGGAGCTTGTTTCTGCGAACAAAGCCCCAATCGATGCAAGAAATATTGGTGCCACTATCAATGAGGGCACAAGTGTCAATGGTTTTCAACGTGTGCGAGGGTACAATGACTTGGACAGGGATTTGCATTGAACCAGGCAGGGTAGATACATTTACACGTTATATTTTAGGAGAGTCCTGTGTTGGTCAAGGTCTCCATTCTAAAAATCCTTCTTGGGGAGAAGGGTGAATTGGATGTGATGGACAGTGAGGTCGTTGTCATTGTCATCATCACAGGTCTGGAGTTTGGGGAGGTCATCATCAACCTGTTTGACTTGTTTGACTAAAGTCTTATGAGGTTTCTTGGGGTATTTGACACAAGCATCGGCCCAGTGTCCTTTCTGCCTGCATTGTAGGCAACATCCTTCTTTGAAGCATTGCTTCCACTCTTCGGGAGTTAGCTTTAGGGGTCTGGAAGCATTGACCACATCGACATCCATGGTGTCGGAATTGTGGATTTTCTGGAAAGAGAAGGTGGTAGAGGGGGTCTGGTAGAACCAGTATGTGGGGGTGGAATGGGTGTGGTATTGGTTAACGATGGTCTGGGCATGGTCATTCTGGACTTGGAAATGAATGGCCTTTGAGTACCACTTGTTGACTTTAGTGAGGACTGTATCCATGGAGAGAATGCACCAGGAGAGGGGAGGGGGGATGCCAGTGGCAAAGTAGTTGATCAGGATGTTCTGATCAGTGATATCTGAGAGGGTGACATTGTTTTTAAACTCAGCAATATGCTGAGTGAGTTCAGGACTGTAAGATCTGTTTTTCTTGGGAATGAGGCATTCTGAGTGAAGCCAGTTGATGGCTTGGTTCTTGGTATCCTGGTGCTCAAAAGCACTCTTGAATTTGACAAGGAAGTTAGAGAACTTCCTGAAGATTTGGGCAGTGATGGCCTTCTTCCAAAAGTTGGAAGCCCAGATGGCAGCCAAGTCCTTCTTCATGTAGAACAGAACGTAGGCAATTTTCTTATCATCATCATCGTAAACAGCCTTGTTTATGATAAGATAGGTTTGGACGGTGGATAGCCAGGACATGGCATCGGTGTAAGAGCTGTCAAAGGCATCAGAGGCTCTGAGGCAGAGTTCAGTGGGTTTGGTCATCATGGTGATCTGTGGTGGGCAAGGGAGTGGTGGCAAGGAAAATGCCAGTTGGTGATTAACTGGGGTTGGGGATGGGGGAGTGGATACTCTGGGGATGCCAAGCACCACAGAGAGTTGATGGGAGAGTTCTATGTAGGTCCTCAGGTTGTTGAGGGATGATAAGATCTTCATCAGTATCAATAGGGTTTTCAGAGGAGGGTTCATCAGTGTCTGACGAGTGGATGGGTTCCCTTCTCAATGCTGGGTTGGAATAGGGTCTAGAGTTTCTGGGGCATTGATAGGCAATGGTGGAGGCTTATACGATGATAGCTGATCAAGGGAGATCTTAGACCTTTTGTTATGTTCGATATGGTCAAGTATAGGCCTGCAGAGGTTTGAGGGCTTACTGTCGCTATATAGCAGACAGGACAAGGGGCCTGACAAGGGGGTTCCTTGACAGGGAGTCTAAGACCAGTGTAGGACTAACGTTGGATCGAAGGGGAGTCTGCTCAAGGATCTTCCTTGGCAGAGGTTTTTGGGACCATTGAGAATCAAGAGATCAATGGGTCTAAGGATGTCACAGGACTGGCAATGGATCAAGGGTTCAAAGGAAGCATCTACTCAATAGTAGGATGAGGACTGAGGGACTGAGGGCAATTCCAAGATACTAGATAAATTGCAGGAGGTCTAAGATAGCGAATACACCTGAGTATTGAAGGTTTATATATGCGAGCCAAAGGGTTAAGAGTAGGTCCATGGAAGAAAGTGAGTTAGTGATAGTGATAGAAAGCGATGGAATCATGAAGAAGCTGAGTCACTATGGAGCAGATGCGATGGCATTGGATAAAGGTTAGTGATACAACTGCGGATGAGTCATGCTAAATAAGTAAGCAGTATTGCAAAGACAATGGTGAAAGAAAGGGCCCAAGTGGGGCTTGAACAGTGAGGGTCAAGGTTCTTTGATATACATGATAAGTAAAGCTAGAAAAAGAAAAGAGGGGCCCAACAAATCATAACAGAAGATGTGACAGAAGAGAGCAGGGGAAATGCTGGTGGCAAAGTAGTTGATCAGGATGTTCTGATTTGTGATATCTGACAGGACAACATTTTTTCTGAACTCAGTGATATACCTGGTGAGTTTGGAGCCATAGAATCCATTCTTCTTTGGAATAAGATGTCTGGAGTGAAGCCAGTTGATGGCTTGGTTCTTGGTATCTTGATGCTCAAAAGCACTTTTGAATTTGATGAGAAATTGGAAAATTTTCTGAACATCTGAGCAGCAATGGCCTTCTTCCAAAAGATAGAAGCCCAAATGGCAGCCAAGTCCTTTTTCATGTAGGACAGGGCATAGGCGATCTCCTTATTGTCATCATTGTAAATAGCCTCATTTATGATGAGGTAGATTTGAATGGTGGATAGCCAGGGCATGGCTTCAGTATAAGAGCTGTCAAAGGCATCAGAGGCTCCAAGATAGAGTTCAGTGGGTTTGATAGTCATGGTGATCTGGGGTGGGGGTGGTTGCTGGGGTGGTGAAGGCGAAGTAAATGCCAGTTGATAATTGATTGGGATTGAAAATGGTGGAGTGGGTACTCTGGGAATAATAAGCACCACGGAGAGTCTGTGTGAGAGTTCTAGGTCCTCAGGTTGTTGAGGGATGACGAGATCTTTGTCAGTGTTGGTGGGGTTCTTAGAGTGGGATTCATCAGTGTCCAACAAGTCAAGGGTTTCCCTTCTTGATGCAAAGTTGGGATAGAGTCTAGAGTTTCTGAGGCATTAGTGGGAAATGGTGGCTTATTCAATGATAGCCCTTCTCAAGGGAGATCTTTGACCTTTTGTTACACTCAACATAGTCATGGCATGACCTGCGGAAGTTCAAGGGCTTACTGTTACTATACAGCAGACAGTAGTCTCAATGGGTCTAAAGATGTTGCAAGGCTAGTAACAGATCAAAGGGGTCTGGGGACCATTGAGAATTGTGAAATTGACAGGTCTAGAGATGTCACAAGACTAGTGATGAATTGAAGGGTTCTGAAAGAGCATCCACTCAACAGTAGGACAAGGACTGAGGGATTGAGGGCAATCAAGATACTAGGTAGATTGCAGAGGGTCAAAGATAGCAAATACACCTGAGTATCAAAGATTTATATATGTAAGCCAAATGGTTAAGGGTAGGCAAAAGAAGAAAGTGAGTCAGCAATAGAGCGTAATGGAATCACAAAGAAGCTGGAGTCACTATGAACAGATGCAATGGCATTGAACAAATGTTGGTAATAAAACTGCAGATGAGTCACACTAACTAAGTAAGCAGTAAAGGAAAAGGCAAACATAAAAGAAAGACCCAAGCAGGGCTCAAATGGTGAGAGTCATGGTCCTTTGGTGTACATTGGTAAGTAAAATAGGGAAAAAAAAAGGAAATCCATAAATCGTAACACTTAGTAGGGAACTTAAGATACTGGGGAAATTGAAGACACATGGTGGACATCAAACAGTGAGAGAACTCTTCCAAATCTCTTAAATGTTTGATCAGCCAGCAAGGCACGAGTTCTGGAGGATATTAAGAGCATTGATTACTGATGTAAATCTATTGTCTCCAAGGTCTAGTAACACAACATAAATTCCAACCCAAGTTGCTCATTTTTTTAAAGGTCTGGTCAAACATTAATGCAAGTCATGGCACTTAGGCAGCAACTTGTGGTGGACAACTGACAAGTTCAAACCTATACTTACTTTGTTTATGGCTATCCTTGCATCAGAGTAGCACAAATGACCATGAAATTCAGGTCATTAGTTTCTACCCATGCAATGTAAACACTAAATTTCAAAGAACTATATTAGCAGTATCAAGCAAGCAGTATTGGATCATTAGGGCTTCCTGTTTGGTTAGTCCATAGAATAGCTTTTCAGCACCAAGAGACTCTTACTGTTACACAGTAAGTCAACCAATCACAATGTTTTCCATCCATCAAGTAGGCCACATAATGCTAATAGCTTCACTAGTACTGGCTTCATCGGTTACAGCCATTATCTTTATTAGAGCAGGGTCAGCAGTATGGATACATATGTATTCAATTAACCTGTGCTGATACCCACACACTATAGGCCATTTAGGGCTATTCCTGGGGCAATATATTGTAGGTTATTCAGTGCAGGGTTGACAGTGATGTTTTCAATTATTTCATGGTTATATCATGCACTAAATATTTGATATGTTAGATTTTAGTATATTCACTTGTGGCTTATTTAGTGAGATTTATCCAGTGCCCATAATACTCCTTTTTCATGTTTAAAGAGCATTTTGTCTGGCTTACAGGCATTCAAACACTAACATTGATTACAAATGTCTCAGATGCAGAGGTGCAAAATGGAGAAGTCATGTTCTGGGGTTCATACATGCCTTCCTCATGAGTATGTAGAGGTCATTGGACTACATGCAGAAGAGCTATATGAAAATTGGTCTCAATGTGTGACCATGTTAGCAACCTAATTCCTCTGACCTCACAAGGTGACATGGAGGGATTAGATGAGTACATCCTCACATAGATTTCTGATATGCATTTGATTTTGTTTTGCAGGCAGCAATGGTTAAATGAAAGCATAAAAGTCTTTTTCTGTGTCATTCCTGAGCTGCAGTGAATAATTGACACAGCAAAGGATATGGAGAAGATCACAGGCATCATCAAGGAGGTAATATATTTGCCATTATTTTAACACACATACCACTGATTGTTTTATATACATAAGCTTGTGAAGGGAGCTGATTCTGCTCATGCCGATGATGCAGCTCAATTGAAGAAATATATTATCATGTGAATTGACCAATGCAATTCTCTGCTATCTCCAACCAATAAATCCTCACATGGATTGTTCAATGACATCACAGCAAAAATGTTGTGCCCAGTTGATTTTAACTGGGATGATGCCAAGTATGTACACTTAATAGTCCTTTGGATCTATTTGATTATTCTTTCAGAGAACAGAAGAAAATCAAAAACTGGCATAAGAACTTTCTTATTACAGCTGATCATTGGCCATATTTCCTGTATGAGAATGGTGAATATGACAACTCTGATCTCAGCAAAGGACTCTTCAAAGAAGCTCTTTTGGTCAAGGTATGGTGATATTTTATGTTATCCACCAGACACTTACTTTCGTACTTCATCCATAAGGCATTTAAGTTGATATTCACATTGCCCACTTTCATCGATTGGAAAGAAACCTCTCCTTCAACAAGTGTGGAAGTAAAACATTGCTTCAGAGAAAGAAGGACCAAGCACTGTGTATATGAGAGAATTGGCATGAAAAAGGTAACCCTGCATTCAATTGTGTACATTGCAGTGCAGGTGAGTTTCTAAAACATTCAACATGAATTATCAACTCAATGGTGTAGGTACAATTTGCACTGTCGAACTGCAGTGCTTGGAGACCACTGGATGAGCTTTTCAACCATAAGAAATTCTTTGAGACAATTATCACTTGGTTTGATAAGACAGACAATGCTGAAAAACACACCATAGATGATTTGCTCTTTTGGTGGAGCAGGTATGTCATACTATATTCATGGGCTATTATACTAACTTTTTTTTCAGAGAAATATTTGGTCACAGAACTGTATTATAGTATACTACTCAAGATCCATCACAAGGATCTGTTGCAGCATTATTCAAGAAGAGAAGAGTGAGTCATTGATCATGTCTGGGGAGTGCTTCTGTAAAGTAGACTAATAATGAAGTTGATGTCTAATATGTATTAGCAAGATTACAGTATATAGTATACCAGACTCTGTATAGACTTGTATAGACTAAATACAGACTAAATACAGACTATACAAACTGTACAGACCAATTACAGACTTGTACAGACCTGTACAGACTAACTACAGACTTGTACAAATCTGTACAGACTAACTACAAATTTAATATAGACTAATATAGTATCATAAATATCATTTATTTTTATATTTTCAAACACTAATCTATTTAATATTCTATCTACTACATAA
>JBBPMJ010000317.1:0-36990 GCA_038090255.1 Austroboletus niveus
CTACTGATTATTTTTGTACCAGGCTTCTTACAATCGGCTTACTATGAAGGCGAAAGTGCTGGTTCTGCGATCGCTGCATGTATCCAAGGCAACGGCACGTGTGGATTCCCGCACACCACGATCCCAAAGAATGCACTGCCATACGAGAGTTATTTGACTGCTGTGTTGCCTTCGGGATTACCTTCGTAACTTGATCACACTTCGTTTATGTCCAATGGATTGTTTGCAATCTTGGTTGGTAAAAAAAGTATTGAAATTGTTGACTACTGCTGGGTTCCATAAACGATGTGATCAAGGCTGCGGACTAATCCAGCGGAGGGGACCAGTAGGCAACCGAACGGTGAGTCTCCAGGTTGTCGACTATGTATATCAGGTGACCTAAAACGTTGGTGTCAGGATTAAAATCGGACTCCGGCTTTCGATCTTTCCGAGTCGAACACAACCGGCGACCGAATAACCGCCGCCATTGCATGAAAGATCGTTAACTTCCGATGATCAAATTACCGCCGCCTTTTGTCCTTGAGGGCTGACTCGTGGTCTGTCGATGCCGTTGGGCCTCGAAGCATATCCCGTCTTTCGCACTATTCCGTCACACTAAGTGGCGGCGTTGTTTAGCCGGAGCAGGTTACACGTGCATTCACGTGATTTATTACGCACTATTAAGGAGGAAGTTCGGCTGTGAGCCTCTGAGGTGTGCATGTCCGTCATTTAACTTATCATGCATATCCCCAATGCCTATTGCTACTGACCAGTGCATTCTGAATCTGATTTGCATGTGAACGCATTCCACACAAGCATGTAAGTTCATATAATGTGAAGCATGGGACATGATTAGCGTTGGCGCATCCTATGATACGCGAGTTCGGTCAGGGGTATCTTCATGCCACAGACCCGAACAAGTCGCTTCTTCAAGCTTTTACATAACATCGACCCCAGACTTTACCATATCCCTCGCAATTATAGCGGCATGGTTTCACAAAACTATAGTAGTTTGATCACTCTGTCAAAGGTGTTCATTCAGTGTATTAGCGGCATGTATAACTTCGAATTCTATCCCGCCTTATTTCCCTCACCTCCCATTTATAAGCCTGGTACCCTCCTCACCATTCCGCCAGGACATGTTACTTTCCAGATTGTCTTCGGGTTACGCTTTCCTCGGGCTTTTCACCCTCCTCTCTCCGGGTGTGTCCGCCCAGAATGTCAACACGACCTCCTCCACGTCCAAACACGCAAAAGTGCTTATCCTTGGTGGCGGAATGACAGGCGTCATCGCTGCCCGTACTCTTCACGAACACGGCATTGAGGACTACATCATTCTTGAGGCCAAGTCCGAGCTAGGCGGTCGCATGACTCATACGACATTTGGTGCACCAGGGAGACAAGTCGTCGTCGAGATAGGCGCCAACTGGGTCCAGGGAACCCAGGAAGGAAATGGGACTGCGAATCCCATATGGAAATTGGCGCTCAAGCACAATCTCAATACCTCTCTGAGTGATTATTCAAGTCTCAGTGCGTATATTCATTTAATTCGCTTCTCTGGTACTCACGGTTGCAAAGCCACTTACGATGAAAACGGATACAACAACTATACGGACTTGGTCAACGATGCGGTTGATGATTTAACTCTTGCCACGGTTGCCGCAGGTATATATGCTGTGTTCATTTCTGATGTCGGGTGGTGCATGATTATCCTGAACAGGTCAGCGATTACTGCAGGGCGACGTCGACTTGAGTCTCAGATCGGCATATAATATATTGGGTATGACCCCCAAGACACCACAAGAAGAGGCTAGCCAGTACTTTCAGATTGACTGGGTGAGTGTTGGTACATCTTAAATTTTAATAGGCCGGGGCCGATCCATCAGATAGGAATGCAAGTCTTGCTTCATATCCTGTCCTCTTCTTTACTAATTTATTCAATTCATCGTTGCTGGGTACAGATGCTCAGGTGTGTCACTCGTCACAATTTCATAATCCTTGAACTGACTTCAAATTGCCCTTAGTCACCCTCGCAAACGTCGTGGCTCGCTGCATCATGGGTAAGCTTCCCGCTTGGCTATTGATGCTTCCGTCCTAATGGTTGGTAGAACAATAATTTTACATACGTCCCAGAATATGGTGGATACTCTGACGATAATCAGATGTGCATCGACCAACGAGGATTCTCTTATATTGCCCAAGCAGAGGCGGCAGAGTTTCTGCAATCACAGCAGGTGATCTATGACCAGACCGTCAATCTGGTCAAGTACGACGGTGATGGCGTGACGGTGCGGACGACGAATGGTTCCACTTATACCGCCGACCATGTCTTGTGCACGTTCAGCGTAGGAGTATTGCAACACAATGATGTGGTTTTTGAACCTTCTCTGCCCAACTGGAAATTCGAGGCAATCAACAGCATTGAAATGGTCAGTAGGAGCTTTTCCAATATGGTTTGGTTGTTTGACGTGCCGTAGGCTACCTACACCAAGATCTTCCTTCAATTCAATGAGACATTTTGGTTCCCCACGCAGGTAAGCTTTTACTGCGCTCTAACGATGTTTCTAAAACTGGTCGCATTAGTTTGGATTATATGCATCGAAGCAACGAGGAAAGTATCCTGTCTGGCAGAGCATGGATGTTGCCGGATTCTTCCCTGGTTCTGGCGTCGTTTTTGTTACTGTCACTGTGGGTGCTTTTTCAGACCCTGACGAGTGTTTCTCTCAAGCTGCTTTAGGGAGATTGGTCGCTCTATGTCGAGCAGCTCACACTTGACGAGCTTCAATCCGAGGTCATGGAAGTTCTCCGGAACATGTATCCCAACATCAATATTCCCGAACCGGTTGCTATTCTTAGGCCAACATGGGCTGCAAACCCACTGTCCCGTGGCTCGTACTCGAATTGGGGGCCCTCCTATGTTCCACAGCAAGCGGAGAATCTGAAGGCGACGCTCAACAATCATCTCTGGTTCGCCGGTGAAGGTACCAGTGTTGAACACTTTGGTGCGTTGCCTGAGACTGGCCTGTAAAATGTTCGTTGAAATTTACTTTACTTTACTAGGCTTCCTGCAGGGAGCATACCTTGAGGGCCAAAGCACTGGCTCTGCCATTGCTGCGTGCATTCACGGCAACGGCACTTGTGGATTCCCCAGCACTACGATTCCGAAGAATGCCGTACCCTATCAGTCCCTTTTGACTGCTCCTCTGCCTTTGGGATTGTCTTGATCACATTGGGTGACTGGTTCGTTTGCGTCCCGGTTTAGTTGGTTGTTTTCAGCCAAGTAACTTGTAACCGCTTCCTGTACTACTTTGCAATTTGTTTGAATGGGACAATTTTCATGATGCATAAAGAGGTCCTGAGGGAAGTTCTGGTGGCCAAAGATCGGCAGCCAACGCGCTGGAGCTGATAGTCTATGCGAAGTGCACATCTGATGCTACGTATGATCGGTAGTTAGTGTGCTTATTACATGCTTCGATTGGTACTCGTGCTGTGGGCGAAAACCGGCATTTTTTCCGGCCCGAAGCTGCATTCAAGCTGTCCGGTGGGTTAGGCATCGCTTACACCTCGACACGAGTTGAGCTGACAGCGTCGGACGAAGCCGCTAGCCTGGGGAGGTGGGTGGGTGCGAAAGAGCTACTGCGGTACTGCCGTGACTACGATCGGCAAAGTGGTCGAGACAAACGTTGCGCGCCACCGTTCGCTTCTCACGCTTAGACTTTACAACCTACAGATTGGAGTCCAGCCGACTCCGGCTTCTCCGACTTCTCTTCGTCTCCGGCCCAGGCGCGCAGGCACCCGGCGGGCTGTGTCACTTACATGATGACCTAATGCCGTCCTCTCGCTCAGTTCCCCCCCCACTGAAACACCGGGACCCGACGATAGTCGCATTCCTGACCAGCATTGGCCTCTCCTAATAGGCCTTAATAAACTAAGTTAGTAAGTAAGAACGTGTCATATATGCCAAGTTCAACACAATATTATGCTTGGCACCGTTGGCATTAATACTACGCGCGACCGGGGTGTTTCAGACACCGGTCAACATGACGATCCGGTGTTTTGTTAACTGATATCGTTTCATTGGGTGCGTTTATATTCCTTCGGTTGGTCTTCAATTACCGGTCTCGTTTCCCTTTTCTTCGCTTTCACGGCTGGATCGTGACCTTTATTTCTTCTTTAATCTGGTGGCTGCAAAATGCAACATTCACGCCAGTTCGTATATTTATATTCTGTCCTTACGACATGGGTACGTCTTCTATTTGACTCCTTTCTTCCCCGCACTGCTCAGATGACTGTATCCAATATAGGTTGCATCAATTACACAATCACGAACGACGATATCCTTCTTCCTGTTTATTCTCGCGAGCTACGCCGCACAGATAACTCTTCACGTCGTGATCTTATCGGGCCGTTTAAGCTCCCTCCATCTCTTGACGAGCGCCATTGATGCAGCAGGAGTTAAGATAGGCTTCACCACTCTCACAGAAGACGTGCTTGAGCTTTGTTATGGGATCCCGGCTTTGCAAAGTTCTGTCTGTCATACCGTGTATAACGCCTCTGCTACCCACGCATCCCCAAACATATCACTTGTTCTATGTGCAGAAGGACTGATGTGGCCTGAAAACCAGTGCGTAAACTGGGATAAATTATTTTGACTGCCCACGAAATGATACATTTGACTTGTTTGTTGCTTTATTAGTTTGAACGATGGTGTCAGCGAGGAAGTGGTCTACCTACTCTTGGAAACATGGCTTCTCTTGCTCTCGGTTTCTGCCGTAAGCATTTACTTCCTCCAAAGGCGAGCATATTCGCATACTGACGACGCTTTCAAGCTTGTATGTCAGTCCGTTCCGCACTTGTACGTATGTTTATCTCGAATTTTAGCCGTGTTCAATGGCTGTTTTAGGATCGCCGTGTTGGCAGCCCAGGCCATGAAGTTGGGCTGGACCATCTATCGCTATACGAGTGAGGTCGTGGAAAGAAAGATATTCGATGAATTCATCACTAAAGGGGCCTGCGGAGGTTTTGACATCTCGAGAGAGGAACCATGGAAATTGGACATGTTTTATGCGGTTAGTCAAATTATCCACTGTGACGACGTCTATATTCATTGCTTTGGCTTGCTTGTATGTCAGACTCTTGGATTAAGCATCGGAACCCTTCTGGTGACGTCACTTTTCGTCTATATGTTGGTAAAGGTGCGTGTGAATGCTCCATACTTGACACATATGATTGAGCGTGGAATAATTAGCTGTACTCGAGAGAAACGCTCTCTATCGTTGGCTCGTGTCATGTTATGCAACAGCTGATGAAGGTGGATTAATTAGGCCTCATTCGTAGTTCTAGATCTACTGACTTACCAAAACATCAGCGGTGGCTTTGCGTGCAGGTGTCCCTCCACCTCGCGGCATTTTTCATCGTCGCCTCTGCTGTGGTTTGGTTTTGTAGACGAAAATTCCTATTGGCCGAGGCACAATCTCTGAGTCGGAGCATGTTACAGGACGCTGGATTTTATTCCACGATCACTGTAAGTGAGGATGTGCGGGACTCCGTGGTTCAAATTGACTGATGACTGGTTCAGATCACCCCGCTGTGGCTGGCGCTGGTTGGTTTCTGTATCCATACCAGTTCACAGCGCTCAGAGTCCCTATATTAGGGCCTATACTCCATTTCTAAGGAGAATCGGCTTTTGTTCGCCGTGTATGCATTCCTGAACGTCTGCCTGTTCTCCATTTCCGCCGTCTGGGTTACCATCCCATTCTTCCGGTATGAATACGTGAAATGGCGCTTTCTTTCCTGCGTCACGACCGTAGCAGATGTTTTATTGATCATCACATGCGTCCTATCCATCATGTGCAGAGTTAACTTTGGCAAAGGGTTGATCCATATCTGTGAGTAACTAGCCATCTCGTCGGCATGACTCATACACCTCGTATGAAAAATTCCCGCTGACGTTGAAATCTGTCGATATCAGTGATCGTCGATCAAGAGCTGAGAGCATCCGGCTTCCCACAAGACTTTTTCACGGTCGAAACTCCGAGAAGTTCGTCGGAGCCTGATGTGTACACGGGACATATTCCCTCTGCAGTATCGAAATGCCGCCACACGTCGTCCGGCGCGTGTTCTGTAATGTCGGCCGTCATCGCGTCGTGGAAAACTTCTGGCTCGGCGGGATCCCGGGAGAAAGGTACATTGCAGATAGGAGAAGAAGGGTTCGACGATATAGTCCTCAACATTACATCAGACGGAAAGGCATCGTTTGACACGAGTTCCATCTCTAGCGACGAGTTCGGGGAAAAGTAATATTGCAGCTGTTGATGGCACCACAGATTCGAGCAAACAATGAGGGGTTTACTTTCTCTTTCAGAAACATTCATTTCGTTTGCTTTTTCGTCGTAGAAAGCCTTGGTTGTCTAAGTTATGTCCAATCGTCGGTGATGATTGTGCTATTATCAGTGAGAAGCCATTTGTGAGACGAACATAGCACGGACCCTCATTTGTCTGAAACACACCGAGGTGGTTTAAATCGGCTTACATATCATGGGTTTTGGTTATGAACCTGGCACACTGACTCACACTGACATGTTAGAAAACCTTTCTGCCAGTGCCTGAGGACGGGGTGAGCCTCGCACGGTAATCCCCGACGACGTGTGCAAAGTAGATGACGAATCCAGTCCCTCAAAATCTTGACTAGTTGATGACAAGAGACGGAGAAGAAACAGGCTGAGGTAGAGCAAGAGGAGATGGAGCTGATGACTGGTGATTCGGGTGAAAATATTGACTCAGTCAGAAGACTCCTGAGTCGGGCAACGAAGGGCGATTCTCCCCTCTCCCTTGACAATCACTGCAACGTTATGATATTATGTATTATGTTTGATTCGTATCATGGACTGCAGCCTTACTCATGAGACTCGAAGGTGCATTGACGGTTGATCATCACTTCGAGTCTGAACTCGGCTAGGCTCAGGCGTAAGTACTATGGCTTGAGCCACGACATTGGAGGTGATTTTAAAGATCAGAGAACATGGCCAGTGGCACGGAACCAATATTTCATTTGTTGAATACAGGCAATTGACAATTCAGCAATAGAGAAGAGAAGATATGGGGAAAGAAGAGAGACACAATGCGCACAGTACACTTCACAAATACCTGCCCGATCCCGACAACACCAAGGAAAAGTTGAAGTCGATCCATTGCTCAAGGTTAGGTCATCATGAATACGTAGAGATAGCATTGTTGAATGCATCGTCGATACGCGTCACCTGCTTCTGGGCGGAGCCCACCAAATTAGTAGTCTTGCTCGTACATTAGTCCTCTTGCGCAATACGCGAGCGAGCACGAACGGGCATTGACATACCGGAAGATTGACCGAAACGGCCGCAAAGAACGCATCAGAGTCGCTCTTGAGCGACCGAAGTTCCTGCAGCACGATACCATCCGCCCCAGACACAGGAAGATGTGCAAGAGCGGCTTGCTTGCCAACCAGCTCGCTCAGGGTTTCTTGGGTATCTGCAGCGAGGGTCTCCCAGAGTTCCACCATGTCACCACCTTCCGCTTCTGTGAATGCAGCGCTAGCCTAGGTAACGCAGTAACACGGTTTGTTTAGAGAAAGGAAGAGTGATTCTTAGGCATTACATACACTGGCATCGCCGATCGCGCTTTTCACAACGTTATCCAGGCCGATCGCGGTCCCTGCGATAACCTAAATAGCTTTGTAGGCCAAACTTGCACGTGCGGGCGAGACGTGATAACACTTACGAGTACTTCCTCGAGAGTTCCGCCGGTGTTCGGGAATGCAGCGATTGCGGTCCCGAGCGATTTTGTTTGTTGGTCGATATTTTTGAAGTCATTTTCAACAGTCGTCGCGTCGCGCTTGATTGGGAACGACAAGGTGGCCAGCGCAATGCCGAGCACAACAAGGCAAGAGCGAATGTACATGATAACAAGTGGAAAGAGAACGAGCAATGCTGGGGCACATCGCTGATGAATTAAGCCCTTTTAAAGAAACCTCTGTGAAGGCGGGGAAAAACAGAGAAGGATGGGAGCCTGTGCCATAGTGAGATCATTGATCGAAAGTTGACGTAAGATACTAAGGAAGAATAGAATTTGCTTCTTTTCTTCTCTTCGCTTTGAATCTTTCATGTGCAAGCCCTGATAAGTTGTCGCCTAGCCTTGCTTGTTAATGGTAAACGCACAAGCCGGCGTAGAGTATCCGAGAGTAGGCCCTGCAAAACACCACGATCATGTGGTGGTTATACAAAGGGCCATCCCCTATTGAGAGAGGGAAACGCAGTATGTCACTGTGGTAACTATACTATGATCTGATATCAAACTGTAATCAATGATGTATGAGAGGTACCTTCCTGGGTCCCCCATATGGAGGTAAGTCGGTCCACCTCTTCTGACAGCGAGCACTAGTGTGTACAAAGTTGTCAAATCGCTTAACAGTTTCTGGGCATCGACCTCGCATATGTGAAAAGGAAAGTCCGAAGGCAAGTGATACTTAGTACAATAAGAATATTAGCCTGAGTTAAACTTGGTAAGACATACTTTGATGATACGCTCACGTTGCAATTTGAAACTAACCTCAGCACCAACCTGGAAAAGCCTGCAAAGAAACCATCACATTTCGCACACTAACCTGAGCTTCCTGTGCTAAGAGGGTAAGGCCGGTCATGAGGGCTTGAACAGCAGGACACGAGCCGCGTGGTACGCAGCCAATTAGAAAAGCGAGCGAGCCGCATTCAAGTGTACTTACTAACCTCAGGAATCACCAAGCACCCGGAGACTCTTAAGTACATTTGTCTCTTTGGCTAGCCACTTATATATAACTTACCTGACTCATTGACTACATATACCGCTCTCTGTATCCGCTGTTCGTATTCAATTTTTTTCGGATCTGAACCCTCGAAGCATTCGATATGAGTCATGGTGGCACATGGCATGTCCCGGATGTCGTCCAATCTCCGACTCGGATTGCCTTGCAGAAGCAAGGCTTGGTCTGTGGATATCTGAAGTGTGCGACGTGACACCCACTGAGAATTGCAAAATAATCGGATCTCGGCTTATCATATCACGTGCATGCAATGGCGAGACTCTTATTTTAGGTTTGATGTCTGTTTGAATGGTATGTATAGTTCATAGGCGACGATGTTGGTGTTGATGCCACCAAGTCAGGGCCGAGGCCACTGTCGAGCTCGGGATGATGTTCTGTATGGGACACAGTCATATTTCCTGCTTCTGGAAGATCAACATTCTAGACTGAGGTACCGGAGCCGACTCGAAGTCTTCAATTGTTGAGGAGAAGCAACGACTGGAGCCGGAGAAGACAATCGTATTGACTCATCGATATGCGTCAGCTGATATAATGTCACCTCCCTGCCAGTCAACTTTGGAACCGAGCATGAGCTTCAGGTATAGAAATATAAAATTAGCAAAGGAATATCTGTTGCCAAATTCAGCCAATTCAACGAGCGAGAAGGAAAAGGACGGGGAAAGAAGAGAGAAACAATATGTATAGTAACACTTCATATATACCAGCCTGATCTCGACAAGACCAAGGAAAAGTCAACCCACTTAAGAAAATGCAGAAATAGCACTGCTGAGTGCATTGTCGATAAGCGTCACTTGTGCTTGAGCGGAGTTCACCAAATCAGCCTTGATTATAGCATCAGTCCTCTTGTGCAATACACGAACGAGCACGACGGGTATTGACATACCGGAAGCTTGGCTGAAACGGCCACAAGGAATGCATCAGAGTCACTCTTGAGCGACTGGAGTTCCTGCAGCACGATGCCACCCGCCCCAGACACAGGAAGATTGGCAAAAGCAGCTTGCTTGCCAACCAACTCGCTCAAGGTTTCCCGGGTGTCTGCAGCGAGGGTCTCCAAGAGTCCCACCACGTCGCTACCTTCCGCTTCTGTGAACGCAGCGCTAGCCTATGTAATGTAGAAACATCATTGCTTGTTCAGATAGCAATCCCTGGTTATCACATACACTGGCATCGCTGGTCGAACTTTTCACGACGGTATCCAGGGAGCCCGCGGCCTGGGCAATAGCCTAACAGGTTATGGCCAAACTTGAAGATGCAGGTAAGACAAGGGGCACTTACGAGCACTTGGAGGATGTTTCCGCCGGTGTTTGGGAAAGCAACAATTGAGGAACCAAGGGATTTTGTCTGGTTATCGATGTTTTGAATATCATTTTCGACGGTCGTCGCGTCGCGCTTGACAGGGAATGACAGGGTGGCCAGTGCCAGACCGAGCGCTACAAGGCAAGAGCGGATGTACATGATAACTTGGTGGGAGTGAAGAGAATGATATTGGGACACATCGTTGATGCACTAAGCCCCTTTAAACCTTGAGTCTCTGTGAAAACGGGAGAAACGGCAAAGGATAGAAACACATGCCACTGCGAAACGTATGGGATGACTGATCACAAGTTGAGAAACCATAAGGTGAGCATACCAAATAGAGAAGAGAAATGGCTTTTTTCTGCTCTTCGCATTGAATCTTTTGCATCCCCCTTCTTTGTTCAGTCTTGGTTTATTAATGGTAAATGCACAGGCCGGCGCAGAATACCCGAAAGTATGGTGCTGCGAAGAAGAACAGATGACCATGAGCACGGAATGTTTCTGGCGATACAAATACCACCTAGGTCTGCTCATTCGGAGGCTCATCAGAAGTATGAGACAATGCTGTGGACAAGATCCGGGAACGAACCTGAAAAGAAGCCCCCAGCTTAAGGTTGCTAAACGTAAATTAGAAGGGATCGCAAGGAGTTTGACAGTAGCATCATACTAACCAAAGTCGTTATGAGGTCGCGAGTCAAGAACAAAATTTCATTCACTAGTTTGGAGAGCCGGGAATGATTTAAAAGATTGGCACCCGGCGACTGTCTCACGACGATGTTGGACACCGGGACTCGCCGTGGAATTTATTCGCCATCCCAACAATGTCGAACGGTCTTAGATCTTCGACTCTGGTACGTGGTGGTCGAAGTCAGCTTGCACCTCCTCGGCGACCGTGTCCGTCATCTGCAGGCCATCCGTACAAGACGCCCCAAGTGACTCTGGCGATCCGCCGCTTGTCGTCTTCTTCGGCGGTCGAGAGTGTCAATGCACGACTAACTGAGGTCAAAGCAACCTCCGTAACGGAGGATGTCAAAGCTATGGATTCGTTACTCAAGGCAGTCCGTGAGTTCCGCCCACTACTTTTCGGGTTGACATCGAGCCGGCCCTCCAACAGGTGCAAAGTCGAATCCTGCTTACCGCGAGTATGGGCTCTACGTCTGTTCGCAAAAATTGATATCAGATCCTGACCTCAGCCTTCCGTAGTATCATCCCATCGAGGAAAAGCGGACTCTGGTCAGAGAGCCTCTTGAACGCATCCTCACCTCTAACTCCCACCGACCATGCCGTGCTAATACCGCTTCCAGAGTCGTTGCCTCCGCGTAATATGCATGACACCTACACTCAGATCGATCTCCCTTTCAAATCGTCCCCAAAGCTCTTCGAACAATATACCAATGCCCATGGCGGCCTTCGTACTGGCATGCTTATGGAACACTTGGATTCGTTGGCCGGTTCAATATCGTACAAGCATATGCTTGGACCCGACGTGGAAACTCTCGGTCGCATCTTAGAGAGAGGTTTTTATGTTGTGACAGCCTCAGTCGACAGGTGTGTTTATCCTGTCTGTCCGCTCACAGGCCAACATGATATTATGCTAGATTAGACATGTTGGCACCGCTAGTACGCCCTGTCCGGGATCTTCGTTTGAGTGGGCAGGTCATTTATACCGGAAAGAGCTCGATGGAGGTGGCTGTTAAGATGGAGGCGCTTGACTCGGATGGCGAAGAAGAAACTCTGATGCTTGGTATGGAATACCCGCAGTTCGATCATTCAAAAACTAATTTTATTTATCCATCCAGGACGCTTTTCGATGGTTTGCAGAGACGCTCGCACGCAGAAAGCATATCCGGTCAACCCGTTGGTCATTGGAACTGCCGAAGAGCAAGCACTTTATTCCAGGGGAAAAAGTTGGTAGAAGCTTTTCTCGCAGGTGTTGCTTGTGCGCTGACTGTGTCTACACAAGTTGCACAAAATCGAAGACGATCCCTAGCACTTCAATCGCTTTCACGCGTTCCTCCAGGTTCAGAAGAGGCTGTCGAATTACATCAGACGTTTTTGAAGTACGGGCAAGAAGACATCTCTAGCTTTCAAGGTGATAGGGTGTGGATGGGAGATACCAAGCTTGAAAAAACTATGCTCATGTTTCCGCAAGAACGCAAGTAAGTCAGAATCCAGTAGTGTCATGGCATTCAACTAAACTCGATCAAGTGTCCATCAAAAGATCTTTGGAGGTACACGTTCTCGCCTTCCTTAAATGAGTTATCATGTTCACGATATGGAAATTAGGTTATCTGATGCGTCTTGCTTACGAGGTATGTGATCGCTCTTCGTATTCCCATGCATGCCTTCCTGATGCACGTGCGTGCAGCTTGGTTTCGCGAACTCGTGCCTCTTCACCAAATCACATGTGTCATTTCTCTCGCTAGATGGCATATCTTTCCGAAAGCCGGTCAACATTGGTTCCATTTTACGCCTCGAGTCCCAAATTTTGAATACTAGTCGTGAGGACGAGCTTCCTGCCGCAGTTGTAAGGATTCGTTATCTCTCTGTTTACGTTTCATTGCATCTGTGCTAATCGGGAATGCAGCACGTTCGTGTCCAAGCAAATGTCGTCGATGTGGAAACTGGCCGAGAAGAAACTACAAATGACTTTAGGTTCACGTGGGCCAAGGATGATGTACATCACGAAATGCCGAGGATTATTCCAAGGACTTATCAAGGTACGAATGCTTCGATCTAGATCGAGGTCTGTTATGACATGCTATTAAATGCAGAAGCAATGCTGTGGCTGGAGGGCAAGAGAGCACTTGAGATGGGTGCACATATCCGAGGAAGTCGACGCCGACAACAGTGATTATTTGTCTGGCTCAGCGGAATGTACATGCTTCATGAGGCCTGACATGACCTTTTCACAAACCTGTTAGCTTCTATTGCTAATTTATTCTGTAGCATGGTGAAAACGCGTCATTTTAGCAGAATGAAAATATTTATCAATTTCCAACATTCTCGGCGAAGGTCGACTGCTAAGTACTTTAGTAGTAAAGCCGTGGACTCGAGGCACGAAGCCTGCATTCTTTGGCCGATCGTTACGGTGCAAGAATGACGGGAGGAACACAATGTCATTCTATAAACTACATAAGTACATGAAGTGGACAGGATGGGGGAGACGAAGGAAGAGGTGTGGGCGCTCAGCGGTTATCGACTCTGAGCGAGGCAAACCAAAGCGGAGAGAGCTCGCTGGAAGGACGTCCGCTGTGGCTGCCGCGACCGAACACGCTACTGAGGAAGTGGCGGGTGGGTGCGACGATGCTGACTATGAAGACAACGCTCCTCGACTGTGCTCGTCGCGATGGCTCGTTCGTTCCAATGTCATCTCCTCTTCAGGTTGTCGTCCATCTGTGAATTGGTTTTGGTACTGACTGGTAGGATACCTTCGGCTACCACCAAACCATCCACTGATGAGTCTACATAATATACCTAACTCACTTCCCTGCTCAAAGTCTATCCTAGGAGTTCCGGTAGATATCACAGATACAGATAAATTAGATCGACTGCCACCTCTTAAAGACCAAGTAGAGGACTTTGCCCCTCCAGACGGCGCCAGCATCGACTTTTCTTGACTGGTTCCCTGGCTGAACCCTTCGAGTTCGACTGTGGTAAACTCGTACCGGGGTACTACGTTCCCCACACTTATCTCACCCTTACACAGGGTGCGGTAAATGAACGTGACGATGACGAGCAAGTTGCATGTGAACAATGAACATGCCGCGTTGACATGTTCATAGACAATGGACCCCGACGAGAGGGACTGGAAATACACGACCGCCTCTGTCACTGTGACAATATTGATGACCATGCTCGCCGAAAATATGCATAACAAAAGCGTCTTGTATTCCCGCCTAAGTTTCATGTCGCGGAAAGACCAGATGGGAAGCCCAGTCAAGAGTACGTCCAACGCGGTCACAGTGAACATTCTCTTACTGGTGGTCTGGGGTATGAGGACCTTCATGTCCATAAAGCATGAGTTCACAAAGCACAGTTGAAGTCGCTGTGCGATCATCCCAAAAAGGACACCGGTCCCGACAACGACGCGTTTCATCATGCCTTCTGGAAGTGTCACATACATCAGGCTAAGATGCTCAATCTTGTTGTCCTAATTCATCCGGTCATCGTTCGAGGCACCGTTCCTCAACTTTTGCACACCTTCCATTCGGAAAGGAAAGCGAACGCACCACATTATTGTCGGATACGCGATGGATATGATCCAGAGAGTGGGAATGAAGCGACGAGGGTTATTATCTAATCACATATTCTTCAGGAAGAATAACATTGGGTTTTATAATCATGATAATCATTAGCCCACCTGGAATTGCTTGCTCGAGTGCTGTGATGATAAGGCAAGGAACGTCGGCCACGAGCGTCACCGTTGCCCAAGCATCGTCCCACCACATGTGGGCCGTATACCACTGATACGATAGCCTAAACACGGTTGAGAGTGTCGTCACGCTGTGGAAGGATACTGAAATGCCTGCGACATCTGACAAAGGCGACCAATTCCCGAGCATTGTCCAATTCCAGATAGGAAACATTGCGTTGTACTGGTGTGAGCGCGAACTACCTGCCCCTTGTCCTGACCACCTTTACATTGTATTTTCGTACATTCAGGGAGGGATGCACGGCTTCAGTGTCCATAAAGGTCGAACATCTGATCCGGGAGTGACTCAGCTAACAATGTTCTGAAAGAGCCAATCCAATGCATCACGTAGCACGTCGCGTAACGGGGGGAGCATCAGAAACGGGTCGAGGTTTAATCCACCAAAGTGCGTTGGTGTCAAGTAATAGCCATGCTTTGCAGAACGAGTGATATGTATTGAAATCGAGCGTGCCTATCAGAATTCAAAACATCAAGGAACACGACTTTTTCACTGCAAACGTACCATTGTAGCATCCCCATCACATATCCGTGGCTGTCTCAGCATGTCCATTGCCCAGGAAATTTTATTATCGTCCTGCCGAACCCGGGCCGCCATTGAATTCCAGCCGGCAAAACTAATCGTCCACTGATACCATTGGGGGATATTGGCGAGATGGTCGCGAACCTATTTTCAACCCTTTGTGTGGTACAGGTTTTCAGTAGCATATTTGGCTCCAACGGAGTATGTACTATGACGACTCGGTCATCGAGCTGTGCAATAAGCCTGGCTTCAGATTTGTAAAACCGACGAAATGAAGTAACAGGCCAAGGTGAGTTGTCTGCTTACCGTAGTTCCCTCTCAACGCGTGTATCCGCAATTTTTGGCGCCTTCCTGCCACGTGCCCTGGCGAAGTTCAAACGTTCAAGTTGCAACTTGGAAATGGCACACGTATAACGTAAGTGGGCAAACAATTCCAAATGACACTTGAAACGCTGCATGCGCGGAGTCGATTCGAGTCGACATAGTAAGTTCGTCAACGGTGTCTCCCTTCATCTGCAAAATAGGTAATCGCTTGATAGATACTACGAGCATAACCAAGCCCAATGGCGAGTTATGATTGGAGTCAAGGATAGCCAAAAAGGATATCAAGGGCCAATTCAGGGCAACCCAAAAGCAGAACGAGCGAAAAACATTCCAAGATGCGTTTCGAGTCACCGATGCGCCTGACCTGACCTTCAGAGTATGAGAGAGATGGGCAGTCCAGTAGCCTTGCATACTTCAGTATTTTTTCAGTCTTTCAATTATAAACGAGTGATTTCAGGCGCTGAATCGACTTCAGGTCCAAAATTAGTTCCCAGCGCTAACTTAACTCGTCTTCTTTCGTTGCTCTCTGATTCACGAAGCACTAGCCAAGTGGAGTACACCAGCAGATACTACGGATCTCCCTTCAAGTCTGCTTATACTTGTGGCGGTTCTGCGAAGACAAAGTTCGACTTTAGAGTCGTACAACGAGTCAACGAATTAAGGCGCGCACCCTGCTGACGCACAACTGCCCAACTGGGTGGCTCGAGGCCCACCTACTACGGCAGTGGTCCAGTTGGAAGTTCAAGTTGGCGCATGACAGGAAGAAGTTGAAGAGACTAAGAACTGACTGGGACCGTGAAAACACATTCACTGCAACATGCCCATACGACTCATACGTTCCAAAGTTTGCAGCATGTCAGACCCCCTTCAGGTCGCCATCTCCACGATGGCCGTGACCAAGGACCTCCTCTCGACCCTCCAATTTCCACCCGCGATAGCAGCCGTTGCAGTCGTCCTGCTTATCCTGGAAACCGTCCAAGTGAGTACGACTTTGATGCTGTCGTTCAATTTATTTATATGCATGTCTCATTAAAATCTCTGTCTTGATTACCGAATAGAGTATACAAACGAACAAAACCGCTTGTGTCACCCTTGCCCGGCGAGCGGCGCAGATATTGGTTGATATGGATCATCAAATGCGGGGAAGATGGAACTCTGCCCCGGAACGCCTTGTGCAAAACCTGCAGAAATTCGAGGGGTAGGTCGCCACTCTTTTTATCGCTTACCTATCCGAGAGCAAATATGTACTATCGTCCGTCACTAGGACATTGAAACGCATACATGGATTCATGAAGCACCTTGGTGACTCGAAATGGAGCGACCGGCTTCTCCGAAAGAATGCTATTGAGAGTGCGATCGCTGACTATACCAGGTTAATGGACGAAGCTGCACAATCTTTTCAGGTATGTAGGCTTGCTGTGCATGGATCTTGGTCTGACTGTCACGATAGTTTGCTACCCTTATCGACCTGCACTACACTGTTGGGACGCTCTCGCGAAACAACTCTGAGAATAGCGAAATCCAGGGCCGTATCGAAGCCCCGCCACCTTATGAAAAGAAGACAGAGGACCTGAGTACGGAAACACCTGGACCTTTGCAATCTAGTATGACTGTAGTGATGGATACACGAGAGCTCACGACCGACTCGCTTCCTTCTCTACAATGCGAGGAATCGATTGCTGAGATTGCCACGGAGGGTGTTCGAGACTCCTTGAACGATCACTATCTGCCTGAAGAATTCTCTTCGTTGACATTAGACAATGATCATGGGGTATTTATGATCACTCGATGGTGTTCGTGCTACTCGACTCACGTATAATTCTTCTAGTTCCGGCGATTCCATCAGTCCGAGATCATACTTCGAGGATGTTCTCGCCTCCAGGAAGGTTGGTGGGCGGGAGGAATGGAGGTGCAAGTGGAGGGTAAATCTGCCTTGGTGAAGAGATATGATGGTTCGAGGGCAAAGGCAAGTCGGGTGAGCAATGACTATAGACGTATGCAGCTGCCGCTGAATAAAGCATCTTTAGCAATGGTTAAGAGACGTCAAGATGCTCCAAAACTTGTAGTAAGCTCTAGTTATCGTCGATACGCGGAGGACGGCATCTGACGACTGCAGCCACCCCAACTTACCTCAGATGTTGGGCTTTTCGGATGAAGAAACGCCGACTCCGTTCATACTTTTATCGAATGGTGAGTGCATTACAGTATGTGGACTTCATAAGGGTTTGATGACCATGTTCGAGTTAGTGAAGACAAAAACCCCTCAGGCAATTGTACGGGAGACACTCCGAACCTCGAACCTCGCAACATGCATGGAACTGATGCTTCGCTTCGTAAGCATAATTTTCCTTCCTTAGACACCACCATTCCATTCACCTTTCACATTAGTATCGCGACCTCACTGTGGGCGGCAAGCGTTCTTGTCACCCTTCATCGCTAATACAAAATCGTTAGGATACAGCCATATATGTCCGAAAGCAGCTCAACTTTACGGATAGCCAGGTACAAGACTTTTTCGAGGTACGCCGATATTGTTTGTAGCTTGAGTCCTTTCAGTCTGAACCATATAGGCTGCCGACTTCCGCGTAGATCCGCAAAAGACTCTGGTCGTGGGCTTACCTCCGCCGCGTGAAGGAAAATGGCATTCGGCGCGAAACTATGGTTTGGCGCACACGCTGCTCAACGCATGTTTGCAGGTATGCGTCGGCAATGTTCTTGCAGCCGTAGTTCACCCTTTTCTAGATGTTACCAAACCGAGGCAGAGTCACCTATTCGTACGATGAATGCGACGAAGAGAGTCAGTTTTCAACGTAGATACCGATCGCATCGTTCGTCACTAACACGAAGTACGAATCAGTTACGGAAGATATGCAAAAGAAAATCAACCATCTCGTGACGCTCGCACGATCGCTCTTACCTAGTGGCAACGAGCGACCTGAACTACCATCAACGCTTTTAAAGCTCATCGAAGGCAGCGACATGGACACGCCCTCCTTGACGCTACGCCAAGTCCGCGATCTGGCGTTTCGTTCCGGTTCCCATGAGCAAGCATGGTACGAACGCAACGTGCCTTTCTGCAAGTTTTTCGTAGGTGACTTGGGGTACGTTCCGCGGGGGAAGGACTGGCATTCGTTTGTTCGTCTGCAGAATGTAGTCGAGGAAGACGCCGGGGCGCTCGAGCTGGCTTTCAAAGCGGGCGGAGAATATTGGTGTTGGGAAGATACGCCCATCCGGCGACAGCCACTGCAGGCGTTTGAAATGCCAATTGACGTATCAGGGTGTGTACTCAATGCTTGGCATCTCGACCGTGTGCGTGTGTTGACGTTGAACGAGATGGCCCGTTGCCGTGCCCCCATACAAACAAGTTGACGTGACCGTCGTTCACGAGGCATTCGCTACCTGTGTCAAAGACGCTTGGAAATACCTTCTCGAGAACGGAAAAAAGATCGCCCAAGAGGCGGGAATCAAACCGGAAGAGATTATTCTTGGTGGGAACTCGTGACATCGTTCTGGATGTTTTTTTCGTTGTTGACGAGGCACAGTCACGCGTGCGGGAACACATCAAAGCTTCTCTATCAAAGACTTTCGGCCTCAGCCACTTGGGCCTGGCCAAACGATCAAGGTCGCCGATCCCCGCTTCGCGACCAGCTCTTTCCATCCACCGCTTGGGTTCGGATACTCTGGCCACCTTCGGCCCACGTTGCCGTCGATCGCCTATCTTTTTACGTCGCTTTCGCCATCGTATGAACCCTATTGGTCGTCCTCGCCGACGTGCGCCATGTTGGGAAATAGGCGACCTCCGCTCGATCGGCATTTCACGTTCAAGATCGGGTAGTAAGTGACCCATGTTTTGAAGATCCGAGGGCGGTGACTCACAAAGCACTTCGCCGCCAGTAAAACGGGGTTCTTGAGTTATGTACAGCTGCATGCAGAAGATTTCGAGAGTCAGTAATGGTGATGTCGGCATTTACTTGCGCACACCTTCCGTATGTGTTTATGAAGGAAGATCGGTTTAGCCCCCGACGGGATATCGAGAATGGGACATGTTCCAGCGGGTAATATGTATATCGTAAGTCTGGTTCGACGGAAAGCAAAACAGAAGGATCGATTCAACGGGGCGAGACTTGTTCCAAAAAAGTCGACTTGAATTACAACGCACATGAAAAACGGTACCGTTGACCCGGGAAGAACTAAGGGGATCCGCCAGAAGGCAGTCGTTTCAAGTTTCAAGTCTAGATTCGGCACGGACTCGGCCGGCAGCATTATAAACCGGTCATCTTCTCGACGGTGACCTGCATGCCGTTTGTCATGCGACGACGGCCCAATGTCATTGTTCAAATCGTGTAAAGTAATTTGCATAATAACGAAACATCATTGCTCATCTTGGGTCATTGAATAAGGCCGTCGATGCGGTCTACTAAGCCTTTCCCTTGACATCGACTATGTCGACGGGAGTGTTATCAACATGATCCGGTGCCGACTCATGTGAAAGGATGAGCTTCTTTACATATGTTTCTCTTGCAGGGAATAAAGAGGATGCCAAATAGTATACCGTGGACGCGACGACGAACTTCCAAACGATTAGGAGTCAGGCATGTACATTATAATTATAACTTACCCCATAGATCCAGGCTATGTCAAAGAGACGAGTTGCATAGCCTACGCCAATAGCAGGATCGATGGCGTTGATCAGCCCAGGAAGGGTGGGTCCCACGGCCACAAGCATGGCAAGAACAGCTCGCCAATTCTTTGGGGCTCGGACGTTGGTCACCATGCAACATGAGAAATGGAATAGTGACTCACGAATCCTCCCACATAGCGATATCGGCCAATTGGATCGTACATAGCGGGGACGTCAACCCTTCCCTTATGAACCAGCCAAAACTATTAATAGTAAGTCAGCTAAGTTATGTGCAGATCAATCGTTGATGGAATCCCACGTCTGTAACCATGATACCTGCAAATGGTCCCAAGAATACAGTGTATCCGTTTATGAAGTTCAAGAATCCCTGGGCGCTTGGTCACAGCATGGTGAGGACAGTTAAGTCATCAGTTCTAGAGACCTACTTGGCTAATATCACCCAAGGAACGAAAGCCCAGCCACCTATAAAAGCACATATGACCTGACCGCGTCTGATGTTGATGTACTGCATATGATATGAGCATCCTTGGATCAGACCGAACATCTTGGAACATCACCCTTGGACACAAAGCAGTCATGTCATTTCCGGCGCTGAAGGTGTTCGCACTAATGTTTGATGAAATGGTCGCGAGAGAAAAGGAAAGGGAAGCAAAGAAAGCAGCAGCACGATTGTCCCATCTGTCAATCATAAGCATAGGGTTCCAGAGCACCTCTCCGTACAGCTGGATTCCGGCGCTTGTGACCGCGATGCCAGCAAAACTAGAGAGCGTGAATGCTATGGGTATAATAAAGGGCTGTATGAATTGACTGGGAAGTAATTAACGGGAATTGAAATTTGTGTTTGAGACGGCAACTTACGCTTTCTCAGTTTTCGCGTACCGCTGACGAGGTTGTAGGTAAACGGAACGCAGAGGGAAAAGGATAAAATTCTCACAGTAAAGTCCGGGATATTGACCGTCAACGTAGCATATGTACCAAGAGCACTGTTCATAGCATTTAGCCAACTCCAAGTTAACTGTGTCCCAGTTATGGTTGCGTGCTCAGCGAAAAGCCCTTTGGATGGTGGTACGCGAATAAAGGCCCAGATAACCATCGCTAACCATGTTATCGGGACTATCACGCTTTTGCAGAAAAACAGCCATCTCAGTTTCTGTGGTGATAACAGCATGAAAGGGAACTGGATAAGCCAATATAGGAAGTAGCACAAAAGACCCGAACTGGTGATGCTCGCACGGGGAGGGAGATTGTTCGGCATCTTTGCTATCGATGGCCATATAGCTTTGATCATCTTCGTTCTCATTTAGAATGGTTGTGGAACAACGGCGATCCAGAGTCTCACCTGATACACGCATTGCGACCCACTATACGACTGGCAATTTGACGATTGACAGGGGAGAAGTATGAGAATGATTTGGCATACCTGAATACCAAACCAAAACATGGCCAAGGTGATGCGGCTGAATACGGTAAAGTAGCTGAACCAGAAACCAAAGGAAGATCTGTTCAAGACAGGAAACGGAACATGGAGGCGGGCGCCAATAGTTCCGTTGAGTAGCATGACCAGGGAGATGATACAAAAACCGAGGGAAATACACGGAAGAGCTTGCCGCCTGGAATGAATGACTTCAACACCTCTGATGAGTGGCGACTGCAGAACGCACCATGACAGACCGACAGCCAGTATGGAGCCGGAAAACTCCCACATCGGCACATTGACGGCATCGGACAACCAGTAGTTGATCTAGGTTTGTTGGTGAAGATGAGCGGAAAAGTAAGTATGGGAGCCGACGCACGTAGCTCCAAGTGCTGGGGTGCTGAACAGTAAATACAGTGGCGAGTGACGAACCAAGGGATACTTACGTCCATGTTCTAAGGTGAGGAGGGACGGGGTCCATGTCCTTGTTGCTCCAGCCATTCCTTGCCGGGGTTGTCTCGTCTGGCTCAAGCGCCCAAGTGGAGAGAAGAGACATGTTCAGATGCCGGCATGTTGAACTTGACTGTAGATAAGATAAGATCAAAAGTAGCACATATGGTCACGTGATTATACCCAGATGTCTGGAGCTGTCGGTGTGGTTCGTCAGAGGCCTGCCACTGACTGGCACTGCCGTTGTCGCTCTCCTCATCCCAGCGCATAATTCGAAGCACGGCGTGTTGGACTTGACCATAGATAAGATAAGATCAAGAGTAGCATATATATGGTCACGTGATCATTCCCTGGCGGCGGACCAAGTTGAGATGTCTCTGACGGAGCTGTCGGTGCGGCTCATCAGAGATCCGCCACTGACTGGCACTGGCCGCCGCCGTCGCTCTCCCCATCTCAGCACATAATTCTTTGTTTAGACAAGTAAAATGGCCGATGCATTCGATGTCATCCCTTTCGAGGTATATACTCGCACTGTGCTGGACCACCACTGGCTAACCATCTCGCTCCTAGGACATCAAGGGCGAGTGGAAGAAACTGGGCTCTGGCTCCTTTGGGAACGTCTACAAAGGTCCATTGGCATCTCGAACAGTCTCTGGTGCTTACTCACGGACACCCCAGGTTCCTACCTGGGCATCGACGTGGCCATCAAGGAGGTTCTTCCTTCTAGCAGCTATGACGTTGCCAAGTATTTCGAACGGGAGTGGCGACTCATGAAGTACCTCCTTTGTCTTGCCCTCTCTCTCCTGCTCACATCTTTGCCAGAGAAGCGCGACACCCAAACGTCGTGTTGTATCTTGGGCTTTCTCGGGCGCCACCGCCCGATGGTCGAATCTTTATTATTTCAGAATACATTGAGAACGGTAAAGTGACTACACTCGTCCAGTTGTTTGTACTGACATCTAACCCAGGAAACCTTCGGCAATATATCTTTGACAAAAACAGGTCATTCCCTTGGCGTCTTCGCATATCCTTTGCAATAGATATCGCCCGCGCCTTGGCATATCTCCACGCGCGTAAATGTATTCACCGCGATTTGAAAGGAGAAAATCTGCTCGTCACAGCAAATGGCCGTCTCAAGATCACCGATTTTGGTTTCGCCCGCATTGCGGCTCGGAATGAGGAGGAGAGCAAGAGACTCACGTTCTGCGGCACGGACTCTTACATGTCCCCTGAAATTTTGCTAGGACGCGAATTCGATCTTCCAACCGATATATTCTCCCTTGGCATAATTTTCTGTGAAATAGCCTCGCGACGACTTGCTGACGACAGCCATTTCAAGCGCACAGGCCCCACATTTGGGATCGATGTTGATGAGGTAAATGAGTTATCAAACCCAGGGTGCCCACCTGCATTCCTTTCTCTTTGCCTGGACTGTCTGGCAGATGATCCCGCAGCTCGTCCCACCACACGCAATATCCTCGAGCGTTTACAGCACATAGAAGCGGAGGTTCTGGCCCGGCCAGAAACAGAGGATCTTCATTTGGGAAGCATCAAGTTCATGACGGGTGGTAAGCGACCTACAGCCCCCCGTATTCCCAGCTTTGGCGTTGGAGTGGGGAAAGATATTAGATACTCAACGACACAAACGGTCGAAGAAGATATCATGACAGCTCTATCCAGCGGCGAAGAAGACAGTGATGAGGAACTTGCGAATGCTGTGGAAGGCCTTAATATCAGCATGCACCTCAACAGCGGCTGGAGTAATCATGAGGCCATCAACGGTAGGTAATATAACTCGTGCTGCGGACACACTCTGATGCATTTCTCCCACTTCCAGGGAATAGTGAAAATAGCACTTCTCCCCTTCTGAACACCACCTCAAGCACGTACTCGGACTACAGCACGACCGTTGTTCGCGGGCATGGCGGGAACGCCACTGAAACCGTTCCACCATCCTTATCTTCAATTCTCACGATCCGACCATGTCCAGATCCGAATGCTACGTCGGATCCAATCACCCCTGGGGCGACATCCTCCACGGATGACAGCATGACGCCCGATAGCTCAGATTCTATACTTTCTGTCCAAACATATGGCACTGCTCAGTCGTCTGTTCCGTCTACCACCAGGGCAACCAAAGGACATTCTTCCCTACGGTCTGTCCCTATGTTACACAGGTTTACATTAATTAGGCCAGGCGTAAAGCGCTCCGGATTGGCCTCGCCTGCACGTCATCTTGATGGAGGCTGGAATCCCCTCGAGCTGTTCTTCTCGAGTGCCCTTTTGGTTCAGAAGTGTGATATTTGTGCCAGGAGGATTGGATGGAAACCTGTCCTGGAATGTGATGACTGTGGACTTCGGTGGGTGGATTCGACGCGCTCGGATGCAAGAACCATATCTGACGAAGTGGCTGGCCACCACCGTTCTTTGTATAGAGCACACGTCAAGTGTGGTGAAGTAGCTCCTCGGGATTGCGGCGTCCGTCCTATTCGATCTGCACAGCAATGCGGACATGGGCCTCAATCGCCATCGCCGTTGTCCAAGGGACGACCAACCCATAATTCAAAGCGACACTCTGTTTCTGCCGCTGTAACTCGATGAACGCCGTCATAGACAGCGACAAGCACGCAACCAATTCTCTACCTTTCATGTACCCATTTCATGTCTGCACCAAATTCAATCTTTCTCACTCTGGAACATCTTACGTTTCTTGGACTTTTCCTCCGTTTTTCTCAAACTTTCATATTCCTGATCACGATCGTCACGAGTCCAACCATTGTGCGCCCCCTTGCCTGTTTTCTTGACGTTGTAATGTCCAGTTTAATTCAATAATTTAATTCTACAGACCTATACTGGGGATGGGCACGACCATCATCGTACTGTGCTTCAGAAGATGGCCGCCAGGAAGGCAGTCGGAGAACGGAGGGCAATTTGTAATCTGAAAAAAGCCCGAACCCTAAAGAAGAGACACCGCGGCGAAGGGTCTTCTAGAGAATTCGAGTGGCTGACCCCACTTACTTTTTGCCTTGCGAAGTCAAGAATACTACGATTATCATAGCCTGCAAGGCTATCGCTTACGTGGTGCATCTTACAACTTCCGGAGGTTCTGAACGCGTAATTTTTTTTCCGCGTGGTGTCACGTACGTACCCAATTTTCAATTAAACTACATAGACCGCTGAACAGGGGCACGGTACGATGTGATCACGGCAGCATTGACCCCCAATGCGGACCTCCGAGTCCGTATAAAACGATGGCCGTCGAGGGAGGTGAGGTCAACACTTGAGATGTATTTTTCTTCAGCTATTTTTTCCCTCCTTATTCTGTTTGTTCTCGGTCGTGTGATTTATTGCCGTCGGGCACCACGATCGAGGCACGGACTTTCGTTACCTCCAGGCCCAAGGCCCTTGCCTTTTATCGGCAACGTTCTCGACATCAATTTGGAAGAACCATGTCTCACATACAGTGCATGGCGAAAGAAATATGGTTCGTCGGTCCACCATTACCCTGCTCACCGATGCTTAGCTCGCATGGCATGGCAGGCCCGATCGTGTACTGCCAGCTACTTGGTCAAGACGTCGTCATCATCAACTCGAGCAGAGTCGCGAAACAGTTGCTCGAGCAACGGTCGTCCGTATATTCCGGGCGTCCAACGACGTGTGCCAGCAAACTGTGAGTACGAAGTTACACTGTCCCCGTGTCGATCAACTGACGTCCAACCAACTCCACTGACAGGTTTGGCATCGACTTTACCACAGCATTTCTCCCTTATGGCCCGGAATGGCGGACGCATCGGAAGATGTTCCACCAAGTGATGAAGCCAGAGACCGTCACGTCATATCAGAATCTGTATCGTTCCAAGGCGGTTAGATTGATTCAGGGCCTACAAACGACACCGGATGATTTCGAGAGTCATATTCAATTGTAAGTTATTGTTCTCCCGTTCGCTACCACGTTCGAGAATGAACCTATCTAGGTACATCATCTCTATCACGATGGCGTTTACATATGGTTACGAGGCGGGTTCTTTGGACGCACCGCTCGTGAAATCGCTCGCAGAGTTTGTCAAATTGCTGAACTTTGGATTGCCTCCTGAGCGAAATGCGATGCTCACCGCGTTTCCTTTCCGTGCGTGTATGGTGGTTTAGGGGCCATGGTGGCGTAACTGAAGCATGATGATGATGCAGTGGCAAACATCCCGCCTTGGTTTCCTGGGGCAACATTCAAGAGAGACGCATTGAGGTCGCAGGAACTATCGCTGAGATCCTTGGACGGCCCATTCGAATATGTGAAGAAGAGCATGGTGTGGACGATGAATTTCAGTCTTCTTAATATAGCCAAGTGATTCTTCGTTTCCAGGAAGCTGGTTCGTTCGCGAAGTCCATGGTTTCGGAACTGTTGGACAAGTCGGATGGAACACAAGAACGTGCACTTTATGAAAAGGCGATCAAGGAATGTGCTGCCACTGTTTACATTGGTATGTGCATCTTTTTCGTCCACAAGAGAGTAAGACCCATTCCCGGTTTGTCACAGCCGGATATGATACAGTGAGTAATCACCGAGGTTTCTTGCATTTGGAAGCTGAAGTATGTGGTTTCAGACAACGTCTACCTTGTTGGCGTTTTTGATGGCGATGATGCTCTACCCTGAGACCCAGCGTCGTGCACAAGTTGAGATTGATACTGTGCTAGCAGAGGGTGTTTTTCCGGATTTTGATCATCGAAAATCATTGCCTTATGTTGAGGCCATCCTGCGGGAGACGATGAGGTGGCATAGCGTCGCTCCTTTAGGTTCGTCGTGACTGTGGAGCTGTTTTCGGGTGGCCGAGCGTTTGTGCACATAGCGTTGCCTCACATGACTCGTTGCGATGACGTCTTTGAGGGATATTTCATCCCAAAAGGTGTGTCACATGCTGAACTGATTGGTGATGTTTTATGATGTTGACGTGGCAGGTACGATGGTCTTGCCCAACGTTTGGTTGGTGACGCCATTGATTAGCTCCGATGGGGTTGACAAAAGTGCTTTCTGTAGGGAGATTCATCACGAAGAGAGCGAGTACCCTGAGCCCTACGTTTTTAACCCGGAGCGATATCTCGATGAAGATGGATCGATCGTCGACAACGATCCCTTCAAGTCGCGCGTGGCGTTTGGATTTGGACGACGACACTGCCCGGGGAAATTGGTCGCCGATGCCGTGCTGTGGATGGGGATTGTGAGCATCCTTGCGGTGTTTCGTATCGACAAGGGAAGAGATGGGACAGGTCGAGAGATTGAGGTGGAGCCCAAGTTCACGGCTGGGGTGATTCGGTAGGTTGCTTCTTCAGGAATGGCCGGACGGGGTTAACGTTGCGCGCACGGCTGGTCTTCGCAGCCGTCCACTTCCGTATTCGTGCTCGATCGTCTGCCGATTTGCATCAAGGGAACGTTCGTTGGAGGAGTACATTACTAGTGCTGTAGACGGAGTGTAGCATTCGAGATTAGGTGGTGTTTGGGGTCTTTAGATAATTGGCAACGTAAAGACTTTGTAGTATTGAGTACCGCAAAGTCTTCAAGGGCAGGTCATTCCGACAACCCTCAAAGTCACCAATTCTTGTGCACGATACCTCTCCTTTTCTTCGTCCACGACGTCCATCACATCTCGTGAGTCCACTGTTGCCCGCAGCGTCCAGCGCTCTGATTATTGGTGGCGTTCGGCGGAACATCAGACATTGCCGGTTACATGGCCCGTCCCCAACCTGACGTGGATGTCGTCCCAAAGCACAGGCAGAGATCCAACACCACCACCTTTTCCTCCTTCACGGCCGGATGGCGCCGTCCCAGGGTGGAGACCGTCTCGATACCTGCTCCTCAGCAGTCCCAAGCGCTCCCTTTCGATGCTCTCGTAGAAGCCCTATCCCCACCTGCCGTCCCGAGCCTGGCCCATGCTCGCGCCTTGGCGGCCGCCATCACCACCCAGTCTCCGTTTCCGAAAGCGGCGGCCCTCAACCCTCTCCTAGGATCTCTCTGCGGCTCGGACGCTCCTCCACAGCTGCAGTATGCGGGGTATGAGATCATGGCTTCGTACTGGGAGAGTTACGAAGACAAGGCCACTACGTCAGACAGGCTGGCTCATTGCTCTCTTCTTTTGCACACGTCGTGGTCGCCAGAGATTGGTGATGCCCGTCTGCGAGCCCTCCGCGCTCTCACCAAAGGAGGAAGTGAGGCCTTTGGCATCGAGATACCTTTGCTCAACCTCCTTAAAAGCTGGATGGATGGCGCATTTGACGCGTATCTCTCCTGCGACCCTTCTGACCGTCCTGATCGTGAGCGAAGCGTCGAGCTTCTGGCTGCCTTTGTCTCTTCCATCCTCGAACATCCCGAGACCGTTGCACGCATCTCAGAGGGCGACCTCGCTAGCGTCCTCCAGTTTTATGCTTCCTTGGTTTCCAAGACGCTTGACATACCCCTCAGCTTCTACGTCTCGGACTCCAACACGACCATCTCTCCAGTTGGATCGAGTGAGCAGCCTATCCCTGCGAAAGCAGCATCTAACGGACACAAGAGACATTCTTCGTCTGTATCCCTTCGCTCTCTCCCGACTTCTGCTGTTTATCCTTGTCGACATCCTGTAGAATTCATGGCCAACATTTACCTCGATCATCTGCACTCTCAGCTGAAATATCTAGCTCCCAAAATACTCACCCTGATCCTTCCTCTTCTGTTCCGGGCTCAGGTGTTCTTTGCTTCTCCATTGCCCCGCTTATCCGTGATGAGCGGTCGACCCCGCGGACCCGTGGGTCTCGAGGAACGGATACAAAAGATGCTACATTCGCTTTTTTCAGGGCCATATGGTGCATCATGTATGATGATACTCAAACATTATTTATCTCCTACCGATCAGACATTGGACTCTCATAATCTCTCCATCTCCTTTGGAGCTCATCGGACGTTGCGCTTCCATGTCCGTCAGGCACTTTGTAGCAAGATGGCGAGAGCGTATATCACGAGATTAAGCACACACACCTATACATCATCTGGAGCACCCAGCCACATGGACCTGGAAAAGGATTTGATGGAGCGCGCATGGTCAAAGGACGACCTGTCAGGTTGGGATCTGTTAAAACTCGGGCGTATGTTGTGCAAGTCAATCGAGGCTTGGGCAAAGCGGGCTAGTGTGGAATCCGACGAGGCTGTCCGCGCCGACAGGGATCGTATACTTGAAGAAGCTGTGGGTACTTTGAAGGACATCTTCCAAGAGTTTGATGAGAGGGAAGACGGTGTCGATATGGACGATGAGGAGGCTAGCATTGCTGGTGAGACACTGCAACACTTGGTTTCGTTTGTTCGTCCCCTCAAGTACGTCTCTTCTCGGTTTCCGGTGTTCGAATATTAATTCTGGTGTCTATAGAAATCCAGATGACACGCCGTTGATCATTCCGCTATTGCAGTCTACCGATGCCCCAACGCCATTCTTGCGAACGCTGACATCTCTCTTGGCGCGTGATCACAACGCGTACATGAATCCTTCGCTCTCTACCACGCTTCTGTCCATTGCGGACCACTTGACTGACATGGACACCGCCAAACTCCCAGCGGTCATGTTTGAACAACATGACTTGTCTCCGGCATCGCCTGATTGGCTGCGCAACTGGGAAAGCATCTTGTCTAATGCCACCATTTTTGGTTCCACACGCCCGCTGACGCGACTAGAAGTCATGAAAGCGCTCGAAGCTATTTATGACTCGTTGAAGGACATGCATAGCTATAGGATGGACCTTGCCGAGCTTGTATTCAAGTTTTGTCAAAGAGAGGCGAGCGATGGCGTGGATACATCAGCCAACCTTGTCATGGGTAGAATTATCGCCGATGAAGTCATCTTGCGCACGGTCAACCGGCGCACACGTTCTGTTGATAATGTCTCTCCTTATACATCAACCAGAGAGATGATTGAACTGCTCAAGAATGTGGCCTTGGACAGCATTGTAGAGGAGGACGACGACACTGCTTCTGCACATACGCTGGAAATGCCAGCACTCGTTCCTTTTGCGCCCCTATCTACTGGCACCTCGAGTGTTGCATCCCCCCTCCTTTCACGGAGACAATCCGAGTTCCGCAATGTCCCAGTCCGAGATTCAGGACTACCGTCTGTCATGTCCTTGTTGTCAACGCTTGCAGGGTCGCGTTCGCATTCGCAACATTCACAAGAGCAACCCGATAGTTCCCCGCTACCTGTTATTTCCCCTCCCCCTCCAGAACCGTCATTCACCCGGGCATCGCTTGCAGTGGTTTCGTTAGTGGCTATATTTAGCCAACTCACCTTCACGCCCTACTCTTTGATACAAGAAAATGTCGACTTTGCCATCTCCGTCTTCCAGTTTATTGTACAGATGGTAACCGATGCAAAATGCCCGCGTGCGCGGCTTGTGGCGCTGCAATTCTTGATGCGTATTCGAGCAGATCGAGACCATCGCATCTATTTTGCGGAAGCTTACCACGATTCGGATGGTCTCACCACCAGTCTCGCTTCTCTGATTGGACGTGGACCTGAGTCTGCGCATCAAGATGAACGTGGTCTGTCTGCTGATATCTCTCAGGAGGAGCCTCCTCGTCGTTCAAAAGGTGTTCAAGAGCGTGACGGAAGAAGGGCTTCGCGCGGACGAGGTGTCATGCCTTCACAATCAGCGCCGAGCAGAAGTCGTTCAAGGGCGCCACTACCTGTTTCGTCTCCTCAGCCTATTGCGAGCGGTATGAAATGGAAAGATGCCCTTTGGTCCGTTCCCGAGACGCTTCCCTTTTTCGCGATGGATGTGGATACGCCCAGCGAAGGGATTATGTCTTACGACCCGGCACAAGAGTCTTCTCGAGTCATCCCTATCGACGTTTATCTGTTGGACCTATTGGGTGTGCTGGAGAAGGAAAAGAACTGGGACATCCTCTCCTACGCATTATGTCACCTGCCTGTCCAATTGTCCAACAAGCACCTTTTCTGTGGACCCAAATGTCGGTTGCTTATCGCTAGATTACTGACAGTGATTTGCTCCGGCGTCACCGTTGGTGATCTAGGGTCTTCTATCGAGCGGTGGCCTTTGGGTCTCAAGGCACGAGATGCTCAGGGCCTTGCATATCACACACTGTCGGTCTTGATAAGCTACCGTCGTTGCTTCGAAGTCCCACTGCGGCATGCTCTCGTGGACGTCCTGAGGGAAGGACTTAATGGACAATCATCGACCATCATTTGTTGTCTCCACGCGCTGACGCTGTCTGCCTTTGAATTAACGTCCTCTGTCAAGCGCAGTCTCTCTCCGCTCCTGGAGAAGCTCTCGCAAATCATGTCCAATCCGGATATGGCTGTCCACATTCTCAGCTTTCTTTCGATTGTAGGGTCCATTCGCGAGCTCCATGTGAATCTACGTGAAGACGACTTCAAAATGGTATTTGGCGTCGCTCTACAGTATCTTCAATATCACAACCGTCCCGGGACGACACCGGTCATATCGTGGGCGATGTCACAATATGTACGGATGATCTCATTTTACGTTGTTTACGTTTGGTTTTTGGCTGTAAGGCTCCCTGATCGGCCGCGACACATCCCATACATTACTAGGCAACTATTATTGGCCAACGAGGGAAGATCCGAGGTGGACGAACCGACAGAGGTGTGCTTTGACTGGTTGGCCAGATACACCTATGCCAGTGCGGACCCTAGACCTGCGAACTCAATCCTCAGCGAGATCGTCATGAAACCGACAAGCGCAAACCACAGTTCGTCGGAACCAGCGATCGACGAAAAATCGTGGTTGATGGGTAATGCGATCGTCACCATTCGCGCACTAGCAAGATTAGGATGGATCGAGGTAATCTCCAGGCGACCGTCTGGGTTCACCAAATTCCTTTGCAAGTTGGAGAACGTGCCACTTGTTGGGCCTGGGGAGGTTGACCCAGATATCGTGTCCTTGCCTGCCGGCCTGCTAATGGAGAGAGAAGAGACCAAAGCAGAGCGACCGAATCCCTCGGAGGAGACGGAACAGGCGGCCAGTGGAAGCTGTGTCAGGATCACAACCTCTTTGATTCTCATCACGAGTTCTGACAAGCCCGTCTGCAGGAAATCGGGGATGTTTTCCAGACCCCCAGTGACGCTCCTTCCGTCCCCGCTCCCGATCCTATTACAGGTTACGTCTGGAGCAAAACAGCCCCCTCTCAGCGCCGAAAACGAGTCATGGTTGACCCTTCGTTCTTACCATTACAACTTTCTTCTTATCCCAACGCCCCATTACATCGTCGGATCATCGATGAGTCTGCTCTTCCTGCGCTCTTCCGAAACCTTGACCGCACTCCCGTCATCGACACGCACAAGGTCGGTATCATGTATGTTGCCCCAGGTCAAACTTACGAGCTTGAAATCTTGCAAAATACCTACGGCTCGCCTGCGTATACCCGTTTCCTCGAAGGAATTGGTCGTCTGATCAATCTTCGTGGACAAGTCGACGTCTACGCTGGTGGTCTCAACCCCGACGAAGACGGGGAACATGCTTATGCATGGTGGGACGACATCGGCCAGGTCCTTTTCCACACGGCCACTATGATGCCCAATGCAGCCGACGACGAATATTGCGTTAATAAAAAGAGACATATCGGCAACGACTACGTCAGGATCGTTTGGAATGATGGAGGGAAGCCGTACAAGTTTGATACGCTCGCGACTCAGTTCCAGTTTCTGAACATCGTCGTCGAGCCGCATTCGTTGGGAGCGATTGCGGCATTTTCAAACTTTAGAAGCGCGACCACGCCTCAAGTGGACGTGAAGCATTCTCCGTCGCAATCGCCACTCCTGGCGCCGTCCATGGGCGCGACCACTCCTACGCACGAGGCCGATAACGAGTACTTCAAGGTGACGGTCCAGCGTGCAAAGGGCATGAAGGACTTTACACCGGTCGGGTGTTTCAAGCTCATCAGTGCGGAGAAACTTCCGCTTCTGGTGAGACAGCTCACGCTGCTCGGCGACTGGTTTGCAAACGTGTTTCAAAAGACGGAGCGAGATGAGATGGAGGTGGAGGTGATCACCAATTGGAGGCAGAGACTACAAGTGGTGAAGAGGTTCATGCGGAACAATATGGAGGAGTCCTTGCTCGGTGGTGGTGTTGGCGGAGGAAATGACGATGGGGAGGGAGTGATGGGGCAGGAAGGGTCAAGGAACTTTACGACGGTTTACTGAGCAAGATTCAAGCTGGCAAAAGGTGGGTGGAGCGCATATGTTTCCTTCTAAAAACAAACAAACAAACAAACAGAACCTTTTTTCACCCAACCCATCGTCAATCGTTTCAATTTTCTTTCCTCTCCACTACAGCCATAAAAAAAGGATTCATTTCATTTTTTTCTGTTCTACCAATTCTGTATTCAAGTCACGCTATGACACACTTTCCTACCTTTTTTTTCGCCGTTGTACCAAGATCATTCTGTGTTTTTAACGCCTGGCAGCACTCTGATCGATGGCATACGTTCATTTAATTTCCGTACCTGTGCGGTAGTAGTACCCTCCTCGCCTGTATTGGTGATATCGTCAATGCCATCCAGCGGCTCTGCAAAATCAGATTATCAATACAAATAGGATTGATGAAGACTGAGTTCGCTCGTTTCACGATGACATTTAAGAGGAAACAAAGTTACACGATCATACAATGATATCGATTTTTTGTCCATTAAATGAACATCGTGGACCCACCAACACCAACACGGACAACGTCGCCTATACGGTATAGCATCCAAACTTTGAAAAGACTCATCACCCAACTTAAGATGAGAGCCGTCCGGTACGATTACCTTTGGCTGATCACACCTCTAGTCTCGAGAGACGCTGGGGCGGACACCCGCCACGCAGCTCCAGCCCGGCCGACGCGGCGCGGATTAATCATCTTGTGCTGCATCTGGGAGAACGCTGGCGTCAGAGAAAGGATCGTGAGCAGTCGGGGTGGCACAGATAATATCATGGCCGTATCTGCCCGTCCGTCCGCGTCTAGGTACGTCCAAATCCCGCTCCTGATCCCGCTCTTGAGTACCTTGGCATCAAAGCCGCCATGTCCGCATCACCCTCGTCCTCGGCCCCGATCGAGATATAAATCGTAGGAACATCGCTCGACCGAGGCTTCCGCCTCACGCCACTCGTACGCGACAATCCGGAACCGTCTGCTCGTCGCTCACGACCGTCCCACGTGTCGCATCTCGCCCCCGATGCGTCATTGCTTGTGCGAGAAGCACGAGGGGGATTGTATGCCGCGGCATCCATTTGGGATCTGGACTCGGTGAGATTCGCTCGGTGGCTTTGATTTCACGACCGTGGCCACAGGGGGCGCGCTTGACTTTGGGGAACGCGGTGGCAAAGGACTTCGCGGTGTCGTGAAGACGTCGAAAATTTCGACCGATTCATCCTCGTCATCCCCCCCACCAAGCTCCGATGCACATGGAAATACGACTGACTCGGATCCAAGCTACATTGGGAATTGCCGAGGTGCAGGTCGACCTTTGCCACTGCAGCCGCAGTGGTCGTGTTCCTCTCGACGGACCTTGCGTGTTTTCTTGTCCGATTTCGACGAAGCGCTAGCGGAAGATTCGAATTGCTCGATCGTCTCCACACACCAGATTTTTGGTGATTTGGGACGGCTTTTGATAATAAACAAAAATCCTGTCACCTGTGCTTGAAATATAGCTTCTCATTCAGGAGATGACCAGATGAAAAACCTCGAAATTCTTGTGGAACTTGAAGTATGCGCGTGCGTATCAACTGTGTCAAAATGTCGGAATACATATACATTCAAGAAAGTATTCTGGTAGTTTAAAAGTAGGCACAACCTCTAAACTTCGGCTTCACGTATAAATACCAGCAATATTCTAACTTAGGCCCCAGTCGCAGCCCCGAACTACCAAACCAACTTTGCCCCGAACTCCAGATTTTCTGGATAAACCTATCCCCTAACTTGAAAGGGTCCAGGAGTTTAGAAATTATAACATTTCCGTGCTTCGCTTCATTTTCTCGTCATGTACAGAATATCTTTGGTCGTTGTAAGACACCTGCCGGCTTGAAGGCCCATCTGCAAAACCGCTTGTAATGAAACGAGCGAACAGTTGAAACTTGTCAGTTTGTATGCATGATTGGTGATCCCTCTCACGAAAGCAAAATCATGTCCAAATGGGGCATATTTCGCACTAATCCGAAAACACTCGGTGATTCATCAGACCGCAAGTAACAAGGATCTGCTCCGATGAAGCTTATGACATTGTGAATGTGAACGGGATCCTGGTTGATTAAGACAATGAGAGCATTGCAAACATACTTGCTCGCGCTTACTATGATGTTAGGCCCCTCGCTCGCAGCGAGTTGCAAGTCGGGGAAGAGAGGTCAGAAGAAGGAAACGCGACAGGCTGGGCAATTTGTGAAAAATTTGTCCACGACGCCTTGTGAATCAAAGTTGAGATGGCGAACACGTCGATATTGCTGGTCAGGGCCTGGCCCTGAGTGAAGGGTGTTGCGAATGAGCGAAGTAAGCTCGATGAACTCGTCTGACAGGGCCCTCCCTTCTAGACCGAATGATACAACATCAACCGGCGAGCAGAAGCGAGTAAGCTGACTCCAGAAGACAACCCGTCCCTGTTAGACAAGTTGGACAGCATCGGTAGGAGCGTCCCAGGGTGCACAAGCCGGATAGTTGGCCTGTAGAACAACACTTCAAGTGATCACGTATGCAACGTTTTCATTTATTCTTGACAGCTCGTTGACTGGCCAGAGATGAAATGTCCTTATGAGCAAGAGGCAAATGATGAGGCACGTCGAGTCCATAACTTGGCCACATGCGAACTCCACAAATAATCCGATAGTGGCAGGGACACAGTGTTTGAAGTGCCACGGGCGGACAGACGGTCACAGACCCTGCTACACATCATGATCCCATGAACATGGCAGTGGCATTCCCACGATCATTTCGTTGGCTGACTAATCGTAAGCGGAACTGACCAGCCACCATGTTCAATGCTATGGTACAGATGGATTTGTGGCCTTACACAGGCATGCCTGTGACACTTCAAACACTACAGGGACATACTGATTGTTGTTTGTTGCAGTCTAACCAACGGAATCGTCACATTTGAGTCCCTATATAGTTCAGACTCTGAACAAAGTAGCGTGAATGAATCTGTTATGCTCGACGTGGTCAAGCATAGGCCTGCAGTGGTTTTGAGGGCTTACTGTTGCTATGCAGCTGACAGGACAAGGGGGCCTGACAAGGGGATTCCTTGACAGGGAGGCTAAGGCCAACGTAAGACTAACGCCAGATCAAAGGGGTGGGGGTCCGCTCAAGGGTCTTCCTTGGCAGAGGTTCTGGGGACCGTCGAGGGCCAAGAGATCAATGGGTCTTGGGGATGTCGCAGGGCTAGTGATGGATCGAGGGTTCAAAGGGAGCATCCACTCAACAGTAGGATGAGGACTGGGGGATTCGAGAGCAACTCCAAGATACTAGGTAAATTGCAGGAGGTCTAAGATAGCAAATACACCTGAGTATCGAAGGTTTATATACACGAGCCAATGGTTAAGGGTAGGTCAATGAAAGAAGGTGAGTCAGCGATAGAAAGTGATGGAATCGCGAAGAAGCTGAGTCACTACAGAGCAGATGTGATGGCATTGGATAAATGTTGGTAATACAGCTGTGGATGAGTCACGCTAAATAAGTAAGTGGTATTGCAAAGACAACAGTAAAAGAAAGGACCCAAGCGGGGCTCAAACAGTGAGGGTCAAGGTCCTTTGGCATATAGGGTAAGTAAGGTAAGAAAAAGAAAGAGGGGCTCCACGAATCATAACAGAATCTCTCTGTGACACATGTTCTTTAAAAGCATGCTTATATACTGGTGATAGTCCAGAATGTATATGTAGGGAAGACAATAACTGTTACGATTCGTTGGACCCCTCTTTCTTTTTTCTACTTCGCTTATCATGTACACCAAAGGACCTTGACCCTCGCTGTTTGAGCCCCGCTTGGGTCCTTTCTTTTACCATTGTCTTTGCAATACCGCTTACTTATTTAGCGTGACTCATCCACAGTTGTATCACCAATACTTATCCGATGCCATCACATCTAC
>JBBPMJ010000318.1:0-36942 GCA_038090255.1 Austroboletus niveus
TATTTTCCTTCAGTGATGAAAGTACCTGTTGTAATTCATGTGCTTTTCTTGCATTTTGATATTCACCAGAAGCACAGTTGTGAATAGTATTTAGGCAGATACTTGTATTGTATTTTGTGTTGAGTGTCCACTTAATAGCACTAAGATTAGGCTTTTCTTGGCTTTGGAAATTGATGGCTTCTAGAATGATTTCTTTCCTTTTAGATTCAGGGAAGCTTTTGAAAGTATTTATTTGGCTCATGCTGCATCAGCAGAAATTAAAAGCAAAGGGCACATAGTGTTGAAACAGGAAATCAACAAAGTACATATATTGCATCACTGGGGGCATAACCAACACAATGTGACATAACATGGCTCATCGTAACAACAGCATAACACTATCAGCATGATTAAAACTCCACCTGGAATGGCTGTCATGCTGCACTGATGCAAGTTTTGAATGCTCGATCAATAATACTATAGCAATGCATTGGCCTCAAAAATTTGCATGCAGTTCAATGAATGCACAAGGTTCCCTTATATTTGCTTCATTTCTGGCTTTTGTATCAGAACATTGCTCTAGAGCCCACTTTATTTATATTTGACAATATTTGACAGCATTTCTCTTTGATTGCATGATATCACCAGAGACAACTCTTGATAAAATTTTGTACATAAACCCTCAGTAGTCTCTAATCCATATTCCGAAAGTTTTGAGGGTATTTGATGCCAGAATTGAAGTGAAATCTCGAATTTTCAAACACCCGGTCGTTTTCAAACCCAGTGATAGGAATATAAGAGGTATTTCTGATTGCGCCAAAGAGCGTCCAGAGCGGAGTTACAGAACAAGTTGCAATTCAACGCAATGCGAAGACCGTTGGCGCCCTGAAGAATACATTTGATTGGAAATACGAATTTCTGGTATTGTCGAAACAGCGAGGATTGTGGGCAAAAACGGAGAGAGGTTGATAATCGGCATGAGTGCTATTTGGATCTTATCAAGCTCCCACGCCAGTTTTGTACCGATCAGCAGCTTGAAACGGTCCTGAATCAAATGTCTTGATCTGATAGCCGGTACCCAGTAGGGTTTTCTGAATAACCTGCTTGCGGAAGACTAAACTGACTTGCATGAGGCGTAGAGAGTGCAACGACAGAGGCCTGGGGTTTTTGACTTATTGTGCAAGCGAAGGGATGCCAGCAAACCAAGTGATCGAATGTCACTGCACATACTTGACAACGACATGATCAGCATGATGAAAATGACAGTCTACCAAACTTATCTATTCTTTTTCTCAGGCAGCTGGACTCTAGACTCTCACCCGACACTAAGCTACTTACTTACCACCCCCATTTTTGTAGCGTTTCCACGGGCGAGTACCTTCAGGGTGATTTTTCAGGCCCGTAGTCCAAAATCCCCACATAATTTATAGCGCCGACGCCGTTGACAGACCCTCGCGGGCAGCACTCTTCCTCGACTGATACAGGCAGTTCGTCTTCACCGCTCAAGTCGCAAAGATGAATATGAATATGACCACTGGCACAAACTCTACTGGCACAAACTCGACGGACAGCACCTCGACGAACATGACAGCGATGACTCCCTGGCTGCATTTTGGGAGAGCAGATCACCTCCTCTTCAAAACCTGGCGTCCTTCGTCTAACGGTGGCATCGCCGGTGCTTGCATTGGGTTGTTTCTGTTTTGCCTCCTGGATCGTTGTCTTGCAGGATGCCAACGTGCGCTCGAAGTACGTTGGAAGACCGAGTATGTATCGTTTATGTCTTGCATTCGTTTCTGACGTCGTAGAATGCGTAGAACGATCTTGTACTCTAGCGAGAAACAGGACGTTCGGGGTCCTGCCCCAGAGCGTCCTCCGCTTGTTCCACCGTTCGTGCCCTCGAGGGACTCTTTGTGTGGAACAATCTACGCCATCCATACCACTTTTTCGTACGCGCTCATGTTGGCCGTCATGTGAGTGCGACCGGATTGCTCCATGCTGTTGCGAATTTCAAAGCTGTACAGGACTTTTAACGGTGCCTACATCATTTCTATCATCGTGGGGCTTGGTATTGGGGAGGTTCTATTCGGTCGGGTGGGCCGCGCGCACAGATTGACTGGTTATGAAATGGAGAATCTAGCAGGCTCGCAGTCACTCCTAGGTCTCCGTGACAGTATGCCTAGTGTTCGTGCAGCATAATGTGTATTCTCACTTAGTTTCGCATGCCCACTTTAGTTCATCCCCATTTGAAAACGACAGATACCGAGTGCCATGTGGTCGTGATCGTTCCTTGGTTGGTCCGCGTGTATGCTGCAGTGCAGTTGATTGCTGTGATCTATATTAGTTGTGGCACATGGCGAACGATCGAAAGCCTTTCCAATTTTAAGCATCCCGGGTCATGCTATGCGCCAGGACATTTTCTTCGCCTGAAGCTAAAGGTACGAAAGATGGGCATCGTTTCTGTCGTTCTTGCCGCCACACTTGCCACTGTCATCAATGCACATTTTCAACTCCAATACCCTCTACCGAGGGGACCGTTCGTGCGGGATTCGGAACCGACGTTTTGCGGTCAGTAAGTGGGGTCAATACCGAACGGTAATATCTGAACCACGTCGGTATTAGATGGATACACCAACGCAGTTTCGAATCGTACCGTGTTTCCCATCGGCAAAGCGGTGATCGACCTTAAGAGCGAACACCCCATCTGGGATGGTAAACTTATGTTCCTCGTCCGAAAGGCTAATCCAACTTTCTTCTCGCAGTCGGCGTTATCATCTCCACGATGCAAGACCCAACGACGTTTGCAGATTTCAAGTCTTCGTCGGGATTTCAGATGGTCGTCCCATATTTCCAGACGAGCGGAGAAGGAAAGTTTTGCTTTTCGATCGACATCGCGGCGTCCGGCGTCTCTGGCGTTCAAGACGGAGCGAACGTCACCATCCAGGTCGTTTACGACGGGGGCGACGGAACGCTCTTCCAGGTTCGTGTTCCGGAACCTCGGTATCTCTGACACTCACGGAGCTGTTAGTGTGCTGACCTGACGCTGTCTAGCCACGCGACGGTTCCGGGGAGCGCAGTTTCTAGTTGTACGAATATCACGTCGAGCATGGTAGCGAAGACGAGCTCTGCTGAAAAGAACGTGGCGGCGATCGTGTCGGGTGTTGCTCTAGCCGTTCTGACTAGTATATTGTTCTTGCTCTGACTCGTAGCATCACTTTTGTACGACGTGGAGATGATGATTTGTGCTGGCCGGCTCTGTTAGCTTGTACGCACGTCGGAAAAAGATACTGGCCACCAAGATACTTGACAACACGACAGAAAAGAGGACTTACGTTCGCATGCACGAAAAGTTAGCTCGACTTGAAAAGAATCGGCGAGTTAACTGACTGTGGTCCGTCGAAATGCAAACTTTGGGATCGCAGAAGAGTGCTTTGAGATCGAACGTTCCTGTGGTAGACGCCCACTGCTTGAGCGGCCCGCGTAGATAGTCGTCAGGAGAGAGCGCCGACGCGTCCCAATTTGGACCTGTACCAACGATGTCGTTCACGCTCGACTACGCCTCGATAGACCACTCCAGGCCAGTCCCTTTCTCTCCCAAGACGCTCTTTCTCGACGTACTCACACCTCCCCACAGATATAAAAACCTCGGACCGCCGCCCGACTTTACCAACCTCCACAACCACGTACGTTCGCCCCCGGGCCCAACTCCCCACTCCCCCACTCATCCCCCCCACCCTCCAACAGACACGGACGCCCGCCAAAGCAGCCGCGTCCGCCGCAGCGTCCTACGCCGCCCTCAAAGAAAAACGTGCATGGGACCTCGCCATCGCACCCGCCAAGTCCCTCCCCATGCAGGCACTCATGCTCTACATGTCCGGCGGGGGCGTCCAGATATTCAGCATGGGCATCGTCCTCATGCTCCTCGTCACCCCCGTTCGCAACGTCGTCGGCATCGAGGCGGGTGCGTGACCCCCCCTCTCAAGCGTATCCATCGACCCATCTGACCCCCCGTGTCTGTCTGTCTGTCTAGCGTTTTTGCCGTTTGCACCCAGCGCTAGCACGTCCCCTTCTGCTCTCGTGCTCCAAAAATTGACCTACGTGTTCTGCAATCTGCTCACCCTCTTGGTCGGCCTGTGGAAATGCCGCTCCATGGGCCTCTTGCCCACCGGCACGGGCGACTGGCTCGCGTTCGAAACCCGCGGCATGGTACGTCTCCACGTTTCCCTTGGCATGCTCTCGATAAAGTCCGTCCATAGCCCCCGGAGATATCCCTCTTATAAATGGGCGGCAGCACCTCGACGTGCACGTTGGTACCCCGAGCACCAGCACCCGCCGAGCCTCGAGAATCGCCGGACTATATCCCGTTGGTTACGGTAGACGACTGGATTCCCATTACGAGCAAAGGGGTATATATGATCCAAACCATCCTTGTACTTCCTATTGCCCAAGAATCATCACGTCTCCGTCATCATTACCACCGCGCGCGCGCGCAAGTACGGGATAAAAGAAGGGCGTGAACAAGGAATGATAATGAAAGATTAGGTTGCAGTTTCAGTCTAGACGGGTAACTAACTTAGTGGCCCCTGCGGCAGAATTTACTCAGTCTGTGGAAAAAGCCATAAATGGTGTTGAAGAAACATCGAGGGTAAAAAATCATGACCCCAAGGTGTTACGCGAGAGGGGAAAATGAAAAAAGGCGACACGAGGAACTTAGAGAAACGTCAAGGATATATGAGGCAGAAGGCAAGCGTAGAAAGAGTCGTTAAGAGATGAAGATATCAAATGAGACAGAATTCCCGTGGAACAGAGCTATATTAAACGATGACACATTTATTTCTTTTCTTGACCACGGGTGGCTCGAGAGCAGCGACGATGGCCTGTCAGCCGACCGGCGTCAATACCATCCAGGGGTTGCCAAGCAAACCGAGAAGCAACGACGCACCTCGTCGAAGACGTTCTTCAGACCCTTCTGTGTCAGAGCCGAGCACTCTACATATTTGACAGCTCCAAGCTCCCGCGCGAGGCGTTCTCCTAGTTCGCTCGTCACGGGTCGCTGCTTCTGTCTAGCGAGCTTCTCAATGACTTGGCTGTCGTCCCGCAGATCGACTTGCGTGCCAACGATAAGGCACGGCACGCCCGGACAGTGATGGTGTACCTCGGGAAACCACTTCTCCTTGACGTTTTCAAACGACGCTGGGGAGGTCACGCTGAAACAAACGAGAAAGACGTCCGTTTGCGGGTATGATAATGGTCGGAGACGGTCGTAGTCCTCCTGGCCTGTGAAACAACAATGCACATGAAGCCATAAAGGGGGAGAGACGACGACGACGACGAACCGGCAGTATCAAACAGTCCAAGCGTGTACGGATCTTCACCAATCATTACGGTCACCGCGTAATTATCAAAGACCTAGCATACAAGCTCGCATCTTGACGACGAAGCAGAGTGGACGGGGGCAACGTACAGTCGGGACATACTCGCTCGGAAACTTGTTGGTCGTGTACGATATCAAGAGACAAGTCTGTCGAAAAGGAAAAAAAAAACCCCCCGTTTTTACTCGTCCAAGAGTAGAGTACGACAAGTCCACGCACCTTTCCGACAGCACCATCTCCCACTACGACGCACTTTATGGTCTGCATGTACTACGAGTGAAAAGCTCGAGTTGTTGACGACGCTTGACTGCAACACCCAAGTCAGACACGGGGACGCGCCAAGCGAAAGAGAAACAAGCACGAGACCCGTTTCGAAAAAGCGCTTGCGGCGTCCGCACCACTACAGCATGACGACCACGCTGTCAAGGCTGTGCGGCGCCAGCAAGGCTCTGGAGTCGTGCCGGACAAGATTATTAAATGAACGCACGGGACGGAAAACGGATCGGTTGGCAGGACGAGGCTTGAGGGAATGCAACACACGCAATCGCGGCGAGCACGGCTGTATTCTGTTTGGAAGAAGTTAGTGAGAGTGTTGGCAGGGTGATTGCGGGGGTACGAGGAGAAGAAGAGGACGCACGGCGAACGGAAAGACTGCGAGGTCGACGCTGGCGACGACGAACGGAGGTGATTGACTTTGCCTTCGACGACACGAAATCGCAGGCGGACGTACTCGCTCTCAGCATTCGCGTTATGAACCGGCCCTAAGTATACAAACACGCGCAAATACCCCTCCCAACATGAAAACAAACAAGTCCGTCTAGAGCGTCGCGTACAGTTATTATCCTAGTGATTGTGCGATACTGATACAGTGTATCCCCCCATCGCCATTACCGTGCTGTAGCCTTAGCAGTATGCAAGATCCAGTCGTAGCTGAAAAAAATAATAAACCAAAAAAAGAGAGCATGTCTCCTTGGAAATTCAGCCCACCATGCCGCGTACAAATAGATCGATACCCACATCAATCATGACGCCGTCAAAGGAGGTTTCCACCAGCACAGTGTGCCACGCTTGGTGCCTGTAACTATACACGCCTGCAGGCCACGGTCGAAACACTGCGAAAACAGATAACATCAGCCATCGATAGACGCTCGAGTCGCGTGGGGCTTACAGCAACTGCTTGCACTTGTTCGGCTACAAACACGTTCAGCGATGGCACATGGCGACGACAGAAACCCCACGCACAATCACCGTGATCCAACCCGCAAATCACGTCCCCCTTGGTCTTGTCCCACACCAGCAGGCTGCCCTCCGTCGACCCAAACAGGACCGTGTTGCAGTTGCTCGAGAAAACGGCGCCTAAACTCGCCCGCTGCTGTTGTTCCCCCGCAGAGTCGGCGTTCATCGAATAGACTTGCTCCACCTTGCCCTTCCGGTCCGTCTGCTGAATGCCCACCAAATGAGCCCGTCCTCCGACCTGCGAGACCAACGCATGCGTGCCAGGCATATTCACGTCCAGGTGATATCTGCAGCCAGCGTCAACAGGCATGGCCTCAGTCAAACGTCACCAACGACCTACACTTTGGCCTTGAGGAAAGTGTACGCACGCAGCGTCCCGTTCGGCACCTGACAATACCACCTGGACGTTGCATCATCACAAGCTGACTCGACAGCGAAGAAAAGTTGGCCTACAAGACCCCGTCGCTCGTACCACCAATGAGTGCCTCCCCGTCTTCCACAAATTGAATCGAAGTCACGTTTTGCCGTAATATCGACCGTTGCGGTTGCCAAGTACCTGTCTCTAGAGCTCAACGGTAGCACCCCAAGTTCTTGGAACCTGCCCTACCTTTGATCCATATCCAAACTTTGACTCCTAGTCGCGGGAATGCCACCGCAATCCGGTCACGTCTGTACGCAAAACACGTCGAGTCCTCCTTGCCCGCATCCAACAGCTTTGCCCACTGCCAATGGTTTTGATTCTGTCCGAAGCATCAGCCAACCTCGATCAGTCTCAGAGCGAAAGAAAGAAAGAAAGAGAACGCACCGTACGCGTCCACTTGCTGATAACGCCATCCCGACCCAACGAAACAACCCCCATATCGTCCAACATCCAAGCAACGGCCATGATGGGTGCATTCTGCCCAAGCCGAGCCGTCTCCACCTTACTCATCGAGTTCCATATTCGAATCGTGCGGTCGTTGCATATCGCGGCTAACCGCTCCCCGTCCGAACTGAACGCAACAAAGTTGATCCCTGGGTCCTCGTCGCTCTGAATCTGCACTGCATGTAGAGGGTCCTGAATGGGCCACGCGAATGTACGTTTGCGTGGCCGGGTATCCTCAGCGTCTACGTCGCCGTCAGTCGTCAACGCGCGCTTCTTGCCTTTGCAATCGCGCGAAGGCGTTGAACTGGTAGATCCTATCGACCCTGCCGGTTCAAGCGATTGAGACGTGTACTGGAGGACGGTAGAAGTTGCAGACGGAGGAACGACCGGACGAGGTGCTTGTATGGGAATGCTTGGCGTCGAAGTAACAACGGGGGAATTGGGCAAGGTGGGACTTGCCCAATCGTTGGCCTCTGTATACGATCGTGAGAATCTGGACCAGCGCAACACGACGAGGACTTACCGTGCTTGACTTGCGGCGTTGAACATACCGACTGGGGGAACAACTCAAACCTGCCCTGGTCTACAGGTGCAGCCGACCTGGGACCTGACGAACCATGCAGGAACCCAGGCGGAGACGGCGACGAATATGGTGCGAGACCGGAGAGACCAGGCGGCGTCCTCGAAGACCGAGTGCTTTCTGGCGTGAGCGGCCGCACGAGTAGAATAGGCGCCTTGGAAATGGGTGGTGAAGGGTTTATCACACCTGCTGGCGTCACAGTTGCCAGGTGTCCGTTCGTCTGCTTGTTGTGCGGCCATCCATTACCGACCACGACCTTTCTCTTGTTTCCTATGCGCGGTGGCGACGCTCGTACACTAGATTTAGCAGGCAGTGGCGGAGGATGCCTCGACGGCCGAATGTTTAGAGGATTAGACAGCGAACCGGTCGAGGCGTATGATAACCGTGGGTCATTAGCAGACTTTATAGGTTGATAGCCGGACTTCACGACCCCTGTACTAGGTTCACTAGCATGTCCCAAGGAAGGGTCAGATGACCCAGACGGTAGCGAGGAAAGAGTTGGTTGACGTGGGGATTGGGATGAAGTTGATAAAGACTGGAGCGGTCTTCGTTCAGGAACTACCACCTTCAATGGCTGTGGGATTGGAGACGCCTTGGGCGGGGGAACGCCATCAGGTACGATTGGCTCTGTCTTGACCACCGGTTGCTCAACCGGGCTAGACTAAGGAACATTGTCATCGATAAGATTGGTGGGAAGCACGTTCGCCCGGCTTACCGTTTTGTCCGAGGGACTCGAGCATTCTACGGATTCTCTTTTCTTGACTAGCGAATCCTTCTCGCCTACGAACTCGGTGATAAATCCACCAGAGACGAATGGATTCTTGATAGGTAGACGCTTGGGTAGCGTAGTTACAGCGGGAAGTGGTGGCTCGCACATTTCTGTCGAGGAATCAGCTGTCAAAGGTGCCGCAGTAGTCCCCACGGTGGACGCAGGAGAAGCCACAATCGTCTGGGCTGAAGGGGTCGCAGGCGTTTGTGCGGCAAATTTGGGTTTTGAGGGCGATACAGGAAGCACGAGAGGGGAGGGTGGACGAGCACGCCGTGTAGATCCTGTGATGAATCCGGGAATATCATCTGAATATGAAGAGGACTTGGATGAGGGCGACGACTGGAGATCCATGTCGACAGTCTCGGAGGACACAGGGCTGAATTGCGAAGTCCTACTGGCAGCATCCTCGATGTGAGTCCACGGTTGTGGTTTTTCCGTAGAAGCATGTTTCCCAGCTTCGGTCGGCTTCGCAGATATGGCCGGCACGTTGCCAGGGAAAGGAATGTGTGGAAAAGTAGGTGGTATGACAGGTCGTAGGATAGGAGTGCTTGGGGGTGAGGAGCCTATGCTCATTGGGGACAGACTTCGAGAGCGATTGTCATTCGGTATCTACAAGAGCTGAGAGGACGCAGTGCAGTCGGATACAATGCACTTACCGGACGATCATCAGGTGGCGGTGATGGTTTTGGAGAAGAAGCTGGTGGGGGCACTGGCACAGGATCTCTCACAGGGGAGGAGGGCTCTCCAGGTGGCTCATGAATGGGTGGAGGCAAAATGTCGTGCACGGTGGGAGGGGTTACCTGGACGGCACTCACGGAGCATGCTGGCTGGACTTGTACGCCGACGGAGACATACGTAGGTGGGGGTGGTGTGGAGGTATCTAGGAGCGATATACCAAGGGCTCGGATGGATGGGGTAGGGGGGTATGCTCACCTTCGGCGGAGCTCACCTGTTCGTGTTGTTTTGTCCACGTTCTGCGCATCTTTGGAGGGATGGCATGAGAAACGGGAGGGTCGGAAAAGGTATCGTCATGGGCGATCTGTTTTTCTACCTCCTCCTCCTCGTCCGAGTTTGAGTCGGGGAGGGTGAAGAGGTCGCCTTCGAAGATGACGGCCTGGTCGGTGAAGGAGCCGTCGTCGGAGGCCACCGAGAGGAGAATTTCCTTTCCGGGTTTGACCTCGATTCTCTTCTGCGCAAAAAGGCTGAAGTGAGCGACGGGCGCCTTGCCGGGAGGGTAGCGAGCGTCCTCGGAGATCTCTACGCGTCGGAGGACGACGTGAGCCTTCTGGCTTGCACCATGGCGGCGAAAGCGAAGGGCGCCCTTGACACCGAGGATGGAGGCGGCGGAGGGGAACTGGGAAGACGACGACGACTCGCTTGTCGAGTCATCCATTCTTGCAAACTTGGCCCTGCTCGTGCTCTTCAAAGCGGCGTCAGAGACAACGCTCAACTCCAAGATGGCACTACAAGTATAAATCACGTGAACCGTGAGATTACTCAGCACAGCCACGCAAGCCCCGGTGCCACTCGTTCTACAAGTACGCGGTAGTACAAACAACGGACAACAACCACCAGAAGACGTGTCTCGTCGTCAGCACAGACTAGCACTCGGTCCACATGCGCTTCCTCACTTCAGCGCTGTCTTGTCTTGCCCTTGTCGGTGCCGCCCTCGCAGCGTCCAGCACGGGCAACAAAGTCCTCGTCCTCCTCGACCCCTCTCTCGACAAGGCCAACTACTCCATCTTCTTCAACGGCCTCGAAAGTGCGTCGCGTCTCTCTTTTACCCGTCCCGTTCCTCACCCAAACCCTCAGACCGAGGATATCACCTCGATTTTCGGGCACCCAAGGACGCCAGCCCCGCCATAGCCACTTACGACGTTCCCAACTACGCCCACGTCGTCCTCTTCTCCCCAGAAACCAAGTCATATGCACCCGACGTGACACCACAGTCCCTCGTCGGCCTTCTCTCGGAAAACACCAACCTCATCATCGCTCTCTCCACGAAACAGACGCCCCTGTCCTCGCTCGCCACTGAGTTCTCGCTCATTCCCCCGCCCCCAGGGATGCCCCTCGTCTCCCACCATCCCAAGCGCGACGAACCCGTGACGCTCGTCCCCGTCCCCGTCCCCGAGTCTTCCATTCTCACCACGAAGGCGCCCGTCTGGTTCTCGGGCGTCCCACACGCGCTCGGAAACAGCCCCTACCTCGTCCCCATCCTCGGCGCACCCGCGGCGAGCTTTGCGGCAGACTCGACGCATGACTCGGGTGCGTCTGCTATCGTGGACGCCGCAGAGCGCAACGGGGAGGGTCTCTGGGCCGGTAGCCGGCTCGGGCTCGTCACGGGCTTCCAGACGACCAAGAACTCGCGCGTCGTCTTTTGTGGCAGCGTAGATCTGTTTAGCGACGAGCATGCAAGGAAGCCGCTTCCCGACGGTATTCCGTCTGGCAATGCTCAGTTTGCGAGGGACGTGGTTGCGTGGGCATTTCAGGAGAGCAAGGTGCTTCGTATCGACCGTACCGAGCACCACCGCGTCAACGAGGTCGACGCGCCAGAAATGTACACTATCAATGACCACATCGTACGCCAGCATCTGCTCCGTGTACGACGTTCTCACACACTTTCTTTCAGGTGTACACCGCGTACCTTTCGGCGTATGACCCTCTGACGTCGAGTTGGAGCCCATGCGACGGTGTCACGGATTTACACCTCGAGTTCACCATGCTTGACCCTCACGTACGCACCGCATTGCTCCCCGTCGCCGGTGAGCCCGGGAAATATCAGGTCCAGTTCCGTGCACCAGACAGACATGGCGTCTTCAAGTTCGTCATTGGTTGGCGGAGGCAAGGGTGAGCGTCCACATCTTTCAGGGATGGCACGCCGAGTCTCACTTGCGCTAGCTATACGTTCTTGCACGCGTCAACGACCGTACCTGTCGTTCCACCGAGGCATGACGAGTACCCCCGCTTCTTGAGCGCCGCATGGCCATACTATGCGGGGGCAATCAGCAGCAGCGTCGGATTCTTCATTTTCTCCGCCTTGTGGCTCGCAGGTGACGTCAAGGGTGAGAGAAAGAACTTGAAAAATGCCAAGTCCGAGTAAGCAACCAGGACGATTCGGAAAATTTTCGCATTGCCCTACGGTAGCATGTCATAGAATCCCCTGCACACACATACCTGTATTAGATTACCCGCCTTCGATATTACCCGATTTATCGGCTCTGCACTACGCGCACGATGGTCAATGCTCTGTCTAACGAAGTCTACCGAGCATGTACATAAAAGGATCTACCAAGATGTGCGCGCAGCCGAGAGGGGGTCACAGGGATGCCAAATTATGACTTGGACTTCTTGAAAACCTTGGCCAGATTTTCCCAGACGAGGTTGGGGCTCTGGGAAGCGTCAATAGGAACCCAGAGGTTCCTTTGACGGTAATAGTCAATGACGGGTCCAGTCTGTTTGTGAAACGTCACAAGACGTTTGGTGAGGGTCTCGACATTGTCGTCTGAGCGCTGGATGAGCGGTTCTCCTGTGATATCGTCCGTCATGGGTTTCTTTGGAGGGCTATGTGGGCGCACTGAGCACTGCACGTCACTGGATGGAAAGACGGGACACACTTGAATTCCTTGTGGTAAGTTCTACCGCTAGCGGGGTGAATGAGGCGACCCGTAATACGCGAAATGAGAAGCTGGTCGTCGATCTGGAGTTGTACGACGTTGTCCAGTTTCTCTTTACGGCTCTCGAGCATCGCGTCGAGTCTCTCCGCCTGAGGAACCGTGCGGGGGAACCCGTCGAGGACGAACCTGGCCGAGTCAGCACGCGCACGACAGCGGAAAAAGACACCTCACCCGTTCTTGCACGCCCTGTTGTTCTCGAGTTGGTCCTTGATCATGCCGACCACGATGTCGTCGCTGACCAGTTTTCCGGCGTCCATGATTTTCTTCGCCTGTTTTCCGAGGTCTGTTCCCTGGGCAATCTGCTCACGAAGCATGTCGCCGGTAGCAAGGTGGCAGACGCAGAACTCGTCGCGTATCCGCGGGGCCTGTGTGCCCTTGCCTGGTCCAAGCCGGAGCGAGATTAATAGGCGCATGAGCGTTCCACGGGAAATGAAGAAGCAAAGGGGGACGTACCGGAGCCAGGGGGACCGACGAGGATGGTGCGGAGCTGTTGGGCAGGGGTCTTGGGTCCCTGTGCAACGTTCTTGGATTTCTCCTCGAGGATGCGAATTTTGTCGTTGAGCTGAGTGACGAGGCTCTTGAGGTACTCGAGCTCGTCGGAGGGTGCCATTGGTACAGACGAGTAGACGGGTGGAAGGGAAAAAAAACGGGCGACCGAAGGCGAACTCGTCGGAACGCAATATTTGAAAGCATCGACGGCGTGGCCGTGTGGATTATGTCAGCGGGATGCGGCGGATTTAAAGCGGAGATACGATCGGAGTAGCGAGCCGTGTCTTTGGTCACGCGGCACGCGTCCTTCTTTCCTCCTACCATCTGGTCGGTGCGTCCAGCCGTCCCCCGCTCCTCGTACCTCTCCCTTGGGGCGCTGCGAGCTGTTCCCCTTTCGCGCCGGTTAGCCTTGCGCGCTTCTGCTCATATCCTACCCGTCTATGGTACACTTAGCACACCACCCACTATCGTATTCATGTCAGTAGCATAGACCGTGCGCAATGCTACTGCGCTCCTCACTCACGAAGTTGTCCGTGCCACAGCGTCGACTGAAGAGAAAAGACTAACCCTATTGACAATGTGCCACTAGTGTATGGGATGTGAACTCACTGAGCAGTCGCCGATACCACGATGCAAGGACCGGAACCCTGGGTTACTGTTGTAGCAGGCAGGTCCTTATCCGCGCGTAACTACCCGTCGTTCACGCATGTGCAAGGCTGGTATTATTCCGCTTGTTAGACGTCGGCTGAAGTGCGTCATCACCGTCGTTGTTCGGTCGCCAACGAGACGGGACGTTGGAGGGTCGAATGAGGGTGCCATGACTGGACCACAGTGGCCCGTTTCAACGAACCAACGTTGCAGTGGGAAAAAGGTCATTGTGTGTGACGAACGTTCGACTGGCAAGTGTCCGTGGTATCCGAAGCATAGATAACGTGCCTGTTATCTCGGGCTCAGAGTTCGAAGCGGCCACTCATACGATAAGGATCCGATACGTAAGCACGTACATATTTCGTCTCACCTGGTAGCTGACCTTGACTCTCCTGCTTACTTTGCACGCTGGGAACGATAAGGGAGCTTCGTAATAGTCGGCGGCGAAAACCACTTTGGTGTGGCTGTGCCGATATGAAGGCGTCAATATGACAAATTTTGTAAAATTGTTGTGAACCATCACCGCGTTCGTTCTTTCCTTTTCTTTTTCTTCACGACCGTCGTCTTGTCCTCGTCCGCTCGGGCTATTTGTGTACGTGCCTTTCTCAAACACGGCCGGCGTGGAGCTTTTTGGCCTGGACTCAAACTGACATCAGCCTCGACCCCGTCCAGACCATACCCCGTATCTCTTCGGCTTGCGCCATGTCTTTCTTCGTCTCGTTTTGAGCCACCTCCGTCTCCTCTCTTACCTTCGCCCCCCTCGTAGCCCATTCCAGCCTAGCCAGATCGACATGTCCTCGACGACGGTTTGCGTAACCGACACGTCCGTCATTCCATTCCCGACCCTCGATCTCACCCTCCCACACTCCTCTAACACCGCAGCTAGCCCACTTCCTCACATACCATACAGAACCACGCGTTCTAGTCCCCTCTTCTCCCTCTCAGACACATCACTATCAGACTCGAGTCCGCCACTCTCTGATTCCCCCGACTATCCCCTCCAAAGTCGTTCCGCCACTTTTATTCGTCATGACTCCGACTCGAGCTCGTCCTCCTCTACGCCTTCGGACGAAATACGTCCCACCATCGTCCCCCGTTCAAAGCGTCTCACTTCTCATCATTCTGTTGCCATCGTTCCCCGCGACATATTTACTCCGGTCTCCCCGGCTTCCACACCTGTCAAACCGCCAGCCGACGTCTCATTTACAGATCTAGAGAGCAAAAAGCAGACCCCTCTACGTGATCCGTCCGACGACGAAGAGACGTACTCTTTTCCCATCGCTAGACGGCCTCCTGTGTGTAATGTTGGAAAATTAAGGTTGGAAGGATCGATCGGCAAGGGGGCACGTCACGCGTCCGATCCTCTTGTTGCTTCTCCTTCGGCACCGGCTGCAGGTACGCCGAACGTCAAACAGCCTCTTCAGACTATCCGAAAAAAGTCTGGTCAACCCGTCAAATCGTCCCTCAAAAGCGCTCGTCGGCCAGAGTTGCATGTTGTCACTGACGGCCCTTTTGCCAAGAGCGAGCCAGCAACGCCTACCCACGCCAAAGCGGTTCACTTTGACTCCAAACTCGAACATGTCAAACTTTTCCTCGCAGAGCAAAAACCGCTTGCAGTCTCGAGAGACGGTAGTCCGACTAGCGATACAAGCGGGGACGAGTTCCCATCGTTTATCTATGGGAATGGTACCCGCGAAGACAAACAGGTTAGGATGTTGGTTCCGAACATGCCGTCATCTCCCAGGAAGGACGACAGCGTCGCGCTGCAAGAACTAGTCCTTTCTCAGGATCGACGTACCATCACCGGCAGCGTTCGCGTTCGCAATATCGCCTACGAAAAATGGCTCGCTGCGCGTTTCACCTTGGATTGGTGGCAAACGACGAGCGAAGTCACTGCGCGATATGAAACATCCGTCGAAGATGGTACCTTTGATGTCTTCTCCTTCTCCATCCGCCTATCCGACATCTGGTCGCGCATCGAAGAGAAGACTATTCTCATAGCGCTACGGTACACGGTGTCAGGGCGGGAGTACTGGGATAACAATGCCGGACAAAATTATCACATCAAGTTCGTCCTCGCTCGTAACTCGGACCCTCCGAGTGCGGTCGACAATGAAACGAGCCTCCAAGACCTGAACTCGAGGCTGGAAGACGTTGCCAAGGCAAGATCTACTTCTATCTCTGTTAGCCGACTTGGGCGATCGTTTAGCGCCGACCACCAGTATTCGTCGTTTGTAAAGCCGTCGTCGTCGTCGCGATATGATTTCACGAAGGCATCCAAGACGTCGTGGGTGAAGAACGCATCTCCCCTGACTAGTCGCCACGCGCGCACACACACGTATCCCTCTGGCGTCCCAGCCACTGTCGCCCCGACCGCTGCGCCATGGTCTAAACCTCCTGAGACCGAGCAAGCGACCCTTCCACGACAAGCCCGGATATCTCTCGGGTCACCACGGGACGTGATGGAGAGCACGTCCACACCACCAGCCCGTTCCGAGCCCAAGCCAGCGCTGCTCGATAGCCCCTCGCTTCGAGAGCGCAATCACCGTCGAGGCTACGTCGACGTGATCAGGGCGGGATCTCCTACCTTGCGCAAGACGCCCACGGGGTCGCCGCTCAAGTTTGACGTGGCGACCAAGGACGTTGGTGCCCATTTACAGCGAACGCATTCCTACCCGTTTTCCAAGAACATGCAACCCCCGTTGTCGATACAGACTGTGACCGGGGAAGCGGAAAGCGATGCGGGGACGTCGCGGACGAGTTCGTCGGGCTCCACGTCGTCGTATGCACCCCTGTTTTCGCCCGTGTCTGAAGGCGGGAGCGAAGCGAGCTACAAGCAGTTTCTCGATCAGTACGTTCCCTATCTCTCTCTCGGCGTTGTCGGTGCTGACACGAAGTTGGTGCCAGGTTTTGTTTCTTCACGGGCGCGGACCCGGCGTTGCACGAGTCGTCGGAGACGTTGCCGCGTTCGCATTCGGTGTCGAGTATCGACCGGTTCTTACTCCACGATCCGCTTCAGACGGCGCGAGTGGGTGAAATTTTCGTGTGAAGACCTCCTTTCCTCCTTTTTGTGTCCGATGCCGTTTTGGTTTAAAACTCTTTTTTATGACGACGCCGCTAGACTCTACGATCACGACGATACACGACGTATCTGCATATCTATGTAATGACCTAGACTCGTCTGCCCGGTTTCCATCCCTCTTCCCATCTCGTAGGCATAGTTTATGTTCTTTTTTTTGGGACACCCATACACGCCTTTTTTTTTCTGGTTCATTTCTTTTCGATTTTTTTTTTTACCCCCCTCGTCCATGTATACGTAGCGGTCTTTAATTTCATCTCTTTTCGCCTTACACATTTGCTAGACTGTTTACATGATCACTTGTACATGTGGTTACACGAGAATCGACGATATGTTTGCGCGGCAGTGAGGAAGGCATACACGACTGTCCGTATTCAATGTCGACCTCGTCGACCCCGTCGATCATGGTACCCTCCCCTCCGTCCCCAGTCTTCACCCCGCCCGCCGCCAGACCACATATCCTCCTGAGGTGGCAACGGACCGCTCTGCCGCGGCGCGACGGGCGGCTGCGTTCCCACGCCAGCAGACGTCGCACCCGCACTCGTACCGCCCATGTACTCCGCAGCACCCAGTCCAGGGATAAAATCGTCCGAGTTCATCGCGTCGTCCGCCCCAAACGGCGTCGCACGGTACCCAAACCCATCCGCCACCCCATTGCTCTTGCTCGTCCCCGCACTTGTCCCTGCCCCCGTCGGACCAGGCGTCGTCGAGCTCGGCACCTCTTCCCGACCCCACCACCGCTGCTCAGCTCCATTCGTCTCAGCCCCGCTCGCGCTCATCCCGAACCCGCTCCCAAAGCCACTTCCCCCGTAGCTGAACCCAGGCACCATCACGTCCTCGTCTTCGTCCTGTCCTCCATCGACCACCTCGGGCGGCTTCTCGCCTCCGCCCGCAAACACGGAGCTCGCGTCCCCAGGGCGCTCGCGCGACCAGAAACGCGTCGTGTGGTCATTGGACGCGCTCACAAGAATATGTCCGAGGGGGTGGAACGCAAGTGACCAGACGTTCGAGTCGTGCGCCTGCGAGAGCGTTGCGCGCGCGGAGAGCGCAGGTTGTAGGGCCGTTGGCTCGGGGCCGGCAAGGTCCCAGTGGAGGATGGCACCTTCCGAGCCGCCCGAGACGAGGATTGGGTGGACGGGGTGCCAGGTGACGGCTACGATTAGAGAACGCGTCAGCTGGTGGAAATGAGCGTGGGAAAAAGGACGTACAGCAGACTTCTTTCTTGTGCCCTTTGAGGACGCGAAATTCTTTCATGGCACGAATGTCGAAAACGCGTACAGTTTGATCACGTGATGCGCTAGCGAGGAGGTTGCCGTTTGGAGACCAAGCAAGCGCTTGAATCGTGTTTTTGTGTTGATGACTGCACGATTCATGTCACCTTTCTAACGCAAGTGTCAAGGAAAAACTCACAGTGTGGAGAGAACCGTGCCAGTGCGAGGATCCCAAAACTTGATCAGGTTGTCTTTGCTTCCAGAGGCGAGCAGACCTTTGGTTGGATGCCATTCCACACATTTGACATCCCAGCCGTGTCCTTGGAGTTGGATAAAAAGACTGCACGGGCGCCAAATTGATGAGAGCCAGCGTACCTGTCAATACGCGCTCCTCTCTACTCTCTTCAAAAGCCCATATTCGAATGCTGGCATCATCGCTCGCCGTTGCAAAGTGACCATCATCTGGGCTAAAGCTCAACCCACGAATGGCCTCGCGATGACCGGGCCACGCATTCAAGTTATTCATGTTGGGCTGAAAGTACTTGATGATGCCGCTCTGGTCTGCAGATGCAAGGTAAGAACCCGAGTGAGTAAACTGGAAAGCGCGAATGGCCGAATCGTGCGCTTGCAGGATGGTTTCAAAGTTGAAGGTGAGCCCATTCCAGAGCGTGAATTCGCCGCTCGTCGATCCGGTCAGAATGCGTCGTCCTTCGGGCGTCCACTAAGAAAACAAGCACATGGTCGATGGAGCGCGATGCGAAATAGCAAACTCGAAACAAACTGTGACGACGTTGACCGGACACCGAATCTTATTCGTCGAGGTGTGTATAAATTTTGTGCAGAGTGACGTGGACGCGTTACCCGGGTAAGCGATGGGAGGGAGGAGCTGATCCGCATCATGGTTGGTTCAGCATCTATGCGATCATATCGGTTGGAAATGAATCATACATCAACAACGAATGGTGGTGCGGGTCTGATGTACGGTACATATGTCGGATTAGGTCGGTGTTTTCGCAGCTAGGACGATCAGGAGAGTCGGTGAAAAAAAAGCAAACGCATACCAGTGCCCATCTACCCATTCCGCCGTTGAAATCGACGGTCCGACGAGGTCTTGTTTTCTTGACGGCCTTCCCGTCAGCGAGCTGTCGCGCCGCTGCGAGTTCCTGCTCGAGGATTTTGGCATCGTCAATTGGAGGAGGTTGTGGGCCCGTCAAATATCGCTTTGGGGTCCATTCCAAGGACGAATGTGATGGTCGGGGGACGGAGCTGGGTGGAAGAAGGAGCGGAACAGGAGCGGTCATGATGGTCGAGCTTTGCAGACATCAGTGGAGTCTAGCATATTATTTACATGTGTTTGTCGTGTGGCTGTGTAGCAAGTGTTGGTCTTGGGGTGCACTGACCACAAAGCACCGCAAAACTGGCAGGTAAAACGAGCCAGAAAGGAACGAAAATGGGGTGGAAGGCCGTCACATAAAGCTAGGCTTGTCTCTGAAAATTCCCCCCGTCTTTCTTTCCTCTCAACCACCACCATCTCGCACCAACCTCGAATTTCGACCGACTACAGTACTCTTTGTATTTTTTTATTCCAATGGCACGCACCAAGGCAAGTCTGCTGAACAGTCCGATGCTGTTTCCTTTTTATTTTCTGTGGGCGAGGACGGCGTCGCGGATGTCCTGGATGACGACGACAGGGTGATCCGCGTCAGGGTGTGACGCAATGTCACACTATCCGCAAACACGGAAAGATGGCTGCACGGAGGCTTGAAACGACGCACCCGCGCTTCCACTTCCTTCCGCACACCACTTCTCCTCCCTCCGTCCGAACTTCCAATGTCACGAAATATGTTTTCGGAGACTTACCCTTTTTTGGTAATCTTAGCAAACCGCTCGCAAGACGACTGGTGGCAAGGCACCGCGCAAGCAGCTCGCCACCAAGCAAACACGCAAGAGTGTCAATGTAAGCAAACCCATCGTACTCGTCGTCGTCTGCTCACACATATGCCAGACCCCCGCCACCGGAGGCGTCAAGAAGCCCCACAGGTTCCGCCCGGGCACTGTCGCACTCCGTGAAATTAGGCGGTACCAAAAGTCGACTGAACTCTTGATCCGCAAGCTGCCTTTCCAGAGGCTCGTTCGTGAAATCGCCCAGGACTTTAAGGTCTGTCCGGTCCTCGCTATATCATGTCGTGCTTGCTCACGTCTTGCAGACCGATCTTCGTTTCCAGTCCTCTGCTGTGTTGGCCTTGCAGGAGGCCAGTGAGGGTGAGCACATTCTTTGTTCTATGTTCGGATCATGACTGACTTCACGCAGCCTACCTTGTCTCTCTTTTCGAGGACACCAACTTGGCCGCCATCCATGCCAAGAGGGTTACCATGTGAGTCTTCCATGCCACCTTCGCTTGCCTTGCCGTATTTATCTGCGCTTTAGTCAACCCAAGGATCTGGCTCTCGCCCGTCGCCTCCGCGGCGAACGTGCCTGAATAATGCTATTTACTAACTATGCCTAACCCTAGTAGCCCCGGCACCCACCCACAAGTCGGCAAGTACTCTACTAAACACACAAAATTTTTATAAATTTCGTTCGCAGATTTTAGCTATGTTGTAATATTATTTATACACACATCTACGAAGTTGAATAAAGAAAAACCACACTGTAGTTCTTGAGATCGTGAATATGCTATAGCGGCGGTGTTTCAATTTTGAAGCTGGGACGCGCCTGCTGCACACGCTATGACACCATCACCGGCACTGGCGACGGTCGGCCATCAACGACGACGATTCACACCTCCCAGGGATCCAGGCTACGAGTCCCGAGTAGAACTTGCTGTCAAAAGCTATCAGGATGGTTTACAAGACCATCGGGGCAGCTGCAAAGGCTGACGAGGTAATAAACTGCTAATTGTTAAAAGTTTCGAGTCACCTTACAGGTTGCCCATCAGACGCTCAGCAACCGTGTAAATGGCACACATAAATCTCATGCCGATGCCTGTAAAAGCTTTCGACATCTCAGCAAGGCTCAGGAGAATGCGATAAATGAATGGCTTGTTTAGCGTTTGAACATGGCCACATGATCTGCGCGCCCGTGTGTTCGATTGATACTATTATACGTAGTGTAATCGTACATACACCTTGCTCGTGCCGCATGTACCGTCGTGTCACACTTTGCTTCGGACTCTGATTCTGATTGATAATAAAAAAACAAGAGGTAGATCGTAACGAGAATAAGATGATGAATAAAAGTGTGATATCATGCAAACCAAGTGCACGTATCAAAAAGAACTAAAATTTAAGGTTTCGACATCATTCATCATCGTCATCCTCCTCCGAGACCGTACGCACCGTCGCCGATCGTGGGGAAGGTGGGTGACTGCTCGCAGTACGGCTCGTAGCAGTGCTCGTATGTCGACTCCGGCTCCGACTTTGACGCAACGGCGGATTCTCCAACCTACGCTGTTGCTCGCGCAGCTCCTCCGCCGTCAGTGGATAACTCGGCAAACACTTGAGTTCAAACGTGCACGGCAAAACGTCCCCACAGTGCTCCTTGACGAACCCACTGTTGCACACGAGCCCCCCATACCTAGACGATCCACCGAGCCAGTCGAGCCGCTTCAGACCCTCGCCGAGTCGTCCACCCGGCGCGTTCGAGTCCGTAGACCGATTAAATTTGTAACACTCCCAAATCTGGCGCTTGCGCCCCGCAGGTAGGTGGTCATACTCGCGCTTGGCCACGTCGCCGTACATGTACGTAGAGACGGCGTCGAGCACTTCGCCGCACGTCACCCCCACCTTGGGGTTCTGAGCACGTGCGTGGATCATCCACGGAAAGGCGCGAGAGATAATGCGGACGTGGGTCAGGCGAGGATGCGTCGCGGGCGCACTGCGTCCCTTGACCCACGATCGTTGGGACTCGGTCGTCCGATAGCAGTTGCTCGTCTGGAAAACCATGTTCCACCGCAAATAATCGTCTTGCGTGTCCGACGGCGGCGAGAGAAGCGGGTTGAGTTTGATGACCGCGCCGACGACCTTGGCCAAGAACGGTTCGAGGACGGGCCCATCTGTGTGCGCGCGGTGCCGTATCAGTACACAATAGACGATCGACGGTTCGAGGGACCTACAGTGCGGTCCTTCGGCAAAGGGATCCACGCGATCGGTGTTGTTCGCCCAGCGGAACGCGGCTTGCGCTATATCACCCTGCTGATTCCCTGGTATTCTGATGGGAGGCGGTTGTTGTGTCGGGTGTTGCCACGGCGTATATCCGCCATAGGCCGGGTGAGGGGACATACCCGGGGCCATGGGCCATGCCGCTGCGGCGGGCGTATAAGGACCCATCGGAGGCATAGGAAGCGGCATCGAAGGCGGCCACATGGTACCGGGAAGAGGCTGTGTGAAAGCATTGTAGCCAGTTGCCGGGTGTTGACCAGGCCACATGGCGGGAGGCATCGCGTTCGGAGGCGGCATCGGAGGGGGTGGCGCCCACGGGGTACCTTGTAAAGATGTGGGATATCCGGTGAAATCAGCGGATACCTGGACAGCAGGACCTGGTGGCCCACCGTACGAGGCTGGGGGCACGACGGGGGAGACAGGGAGCGCAGATGGGGCGGGGTAGTATGAGCCCGGGGGCTCGGAACGTGGTTGAGTGGCAGGCGTGCCGTGTACGCTAGGCATTGACGGTATAAATGGGGTGGTGTTATAAGGTGTGGAGGGGTAATACGGATAGTTCATCGGAGTTCGGAGTTGTTGTGACCAAGACGAAGGGGGCTCCCTATGATCTGGGATGGGGATAAGAGGGGGCTGTACGACGCTCTCTGGGGATGGCAGAGGAGGGATGAAGGGGGTGTTAGCCCCTGAGGGGCTGTCGTATAACATGCTTGACGTGCGAAGATATATATATGTGTGTGCTTCAGATCAATACACTGAAACCTAGGTGGCGCAGTATGACCGAATTGGCTGAATTGTTGCATGGACGTCGGCTGTGAAAGTACGTACGATGAGACGGAGCAAGTTCTAATATAGCACTGATCGGTACAGCCGAGCTGACGCGGGTTCTGCAAAGAGGTCGGATCATCGTCTGATATGAGCCAGATACGAACGAGCGTACTCTCGATCTCAGGAAAAAACAAGTATCATGCGGCGCGTGGCGGTTCGTTTTCGAAACGACTGTAAGGTGTGAACGTCTTTTTCTCTGAACGGCGCTGTCGAGCTTGCGAATGAGAGAGACGGGGAAATGATGTGCCTGATAAGAAGATCTACAGTTTGTGGTGTCGAGTCAGAATGATGGAACAGGACAAAAAGCTGAGTCAGGCGATGGGAGAAGTGTGATCGTGGCAGTGCATCACACAGCCTTTGTACTTGAACCAATTCCCCAAACAAAAAAGGGCTAATGCAAAGAATTCATTCTCATGTCCAACCAAACTGGTTTGTCTCAGATGGCGGCCGACATCCGCCTAAAAGGAAGGCTATAAAGTATCATGAGGTCCACTTGTATTGCTCACATCATAGGATACACTGCTTTTATGGGGCCAGTATATTTCTGACCCGCCAAGACGGTGGTTATCGTGGAAGAATAGCCCTACGAACAACGAACTCAGTATCAGTGCTGAGAACGTAAGGAAAGAGGTAGGCGACGATGTTATGTTTCACGAAGGTGGAATCGTGTAATGAATGATATTCAAAATCAAGATACGAGCAACAAGGTTATCTACGATCACGACGCTAGATTCATCACGAAGATGTTTGGCGCCTTGAACCCAAGACGAGAGAGGGTGTAATTATCCTTCTTTAACAACCCTTCGAAGTAGATCTTGTCCCTGAGCCAGTCTGCGAAAGCATGAACAAGTGTGGGAAAGACTCGGATCATGGACACTTACCGACTCGTTTGTACCGGTTCGGTTGCGGGGTGTTATAGTACATGGCTGTAGGCCACGCCCCGCTCGATTGGTTATTCTGCGCGACCCGTTTCACTTGTTCTTGCAATCGTGCTGGAAGAGACGAAAACTCGGCTTCCGTGATATGATTCTCGGTATATCTGTTTTCAGTGCATGTCAGCGACATCCGTCCACTGGGACGTGTGCTCTGAAGAAAAAACGGACTCTTTCCATATCGAGCCACAAACGTCGCCCGTGGTGACGCCGCGGTCGTTGTGAACGATGGTGCACCATGGGCTCAACTCGGTGATGATAATGAGATCTGTGACACGTGGGAGCGTGGCAGGTTCGTCTTTGGCGGTAAAGGGCATATCGCGATCGCGCGCTTCGTTGTTGAACCCTCCCGTCGAGCCTGGTAGCGGAGTAGACAAAGACATGAGGAGGCGATGTGCTGAGACGAAACGCGCTTGCCGTACCAGTGACGAGATTGAATATGAGATGAAAAGAGGGATCGGTGCCTTGGAGGATGGGATGTAGTTGCAATTCAGTATTCAAGAGGTATAGATCGGTCTGGGATAACACGGGTCCATCTGTTCCGAGAGAGAAATGAGAAGGACAGGATCCCCGAGGAAACGTCTGATCGTACGTACAGCTCGAGCCCGCGGCCCATTTGTTCACTGAATCGACCATATTTCGTGCGGCGTAGGTCAAGGGAGCTCTGTAAGCAGTGCAAACAGCTTTCGAGAGTACGACACGAGGAAAGAACGAACAGCAATCACACAGGCGTGGCAGAGCGTTTTATAGCCCCGTGTTGGCAGTGCAACTTACCGATTAGATTAGATCCGAGTCACGCGACTCACAACAGTTCCACTCCACGTGCGTTGTGCGATATGTTTGATTGAGAATTCGCAAGTGATCAAAGTATCCACCATTTTCGTTTCATGTTTCATCGTAAAAAGCGTGCAGCGTAACGACTGCATAACAAAGAAAAAAGGTCACATCTCGACACCTTCGCCAAGACGATTCACGTAGGGTCGACACCGATGGGATTGCAGCCAATAATGACGTCTCCTTCCTATGCACACACGGTCAGCCCCGACTGCCTCCACTCGTGCGTAAAAAAACAAACAAATGGACTTGTAAATTTGCTGGAGTCACTGCAGCACGCGAGTCGCTGGGTGCATATAGTGCCACCTACTAACTTGCGACAGTCGATTCCACTAACGAGACCAGTGATATCCTAAAGGCCGAGGCTTGTCAGGAGGCCAGAAATAGTTGGAGAGCCCGGCGGCGCACAAATAGGGTGATGGCCAATCATACCTTGTAGGTGCTTTTGCAGCATTGGATCGTGCCAGTTTCGCAATCGTCAACACCACGAACGATGGGTTTGGGGGATGCAACTGCAACAATTATAGGGAGGGCAGCGACGGGGAGAAGGGTAGAAAAGCGGAACTGCATTTCGTAGGCAATGGGCTACTAACTTGCTATAGCTAGTTTGTTGATCATGAGTCGTTTCGCGTACGCCCTTTTATACATTCGAGAGGGGTTCTCTTTTTTGGTGAAAGCTTCCTCTCCGTCTTGGTCATTTTAAACCTTCTGATAAATGAGGGAGGTCCACGCACTATCTTTCTTGATAACGGGCAACGTTCACACAATCACCGTTCATTAATACCAGGTTTAGCCCACGAAAATGCACTAGAGTTATTTCTGCCAGTAACAACCAACGAAATATGATGGTGGCTACTTATCGGCACCTTGAAGCGCGATCCGAAACTTTATACAGTTGGTTTAGCATGAAACTCTGTCCCGTTTAATCTGATGACATACTCTTTGAACCGCCAATCAAAACGTTTCCTGTACGGTCGTAAGATAGCAACGCGGATTCACGAATGCCGGAAGCCATGATGCAATGCACCCCAGGTAGAATACGTGAACGAGCTGATTGGCAAGGGCAAATGCAGTGCTGCGACTCCTGTCGCACTATTTTCACCGGCGATTTATGTACTAGCTGATTCCGACCGGAGGTGGGGGGAGCGAAGGAATCTGTGCGGTCCCCCCTCAGGACGAGAGCTGTCTCCAGTTCAAAGATACTATCCCGACGGGCCAGAATTCACCTTCACGTTTTTGTGATACATTTGATCAGAGAACTCGCAGATATCAAAGTGTTCATGGACAAGTATATGGATGCGCATCCAAAAAGGTTCATATCATTCGTTCTATCGTGTTAACCGTACAGCAAAGTTACGACTATATAACAAAGAAAACACATTGCATCTCGGAATATTCATCGAGACGATTCGCGTATCGTAGCAATTCACAGAATATTGAGAGTGATGGGACTGCAGCCAATGGCGACAATTCCATTCTACGCAAGGGAAGAGCAGTCAGCCCCGGCTACCTCCACTCGTGCGTGAAAAACAATCAGATGCACTTACGAAATTGTTATTGTTGCAGCACACGGGCTGTTGTGTGCATCCAGTGTCACCTAAGATGCTGGAACACTGGACGCCAACGAGACCGAGACCATTTGTAAGGCTATTGAGGCCGAGGAGTGCTAGGAGGCCTTGCACATTTGAATCCTCAGCCTACACGTTCGTCGTCAGCAAAACGCGCAAATAGGGCGAGGGTCTATCATACATTGGTAACGCTGTTACAGCATTGGATCGGGCCAGTGTTACACTCGCCGCCACCACCACGAGCGATGAGCTCGGCAGGTGCAGCTGCGACGCCGACGACTGCAGCGAGGGCAGCGATGGGGAGAAGGGTAGAGAGACGGAACTGCATTTCGTGAATTGTAGTGGTAGCGTGAGGCAGGAGAGAGATGCGATGGGCTGCTAGCTTGCTAGCTGCTGGCCATTTGTCGTTCTGCAGACGCCATTTTATATGTTGGAGGAAATGATCTTTTTTGGTCAAAAGCTGCCTCTCCGCCTTGCTCATGGATACAACCTTTGACCCTGATGAATGCCGGGAGGTGAAACCCGTCCCACTTACTATCATTTGTGATGGCATTGAATGGCCGTATGCCACGAAACGTCAGAGTTTACGCGTCATTGCTGGATGGAGGGGTTATATCACCGTTCATTAATACCATGTATAGTTAGGCAAAACGCACTAACAATGACAGGAATTTATTTTTGCAGTTACGAGGTGAGGGGTAACAAGCAATGAGGCGTGATGGTGGCTGCCTATCGGTAAGTACTTTGAAGAAAAACGAGCCATGATCAGTAACTTAATACGGTTTAGCGCTGTGTTTCGTCTCGTTTGGAACACATACTCCCTCTAAACCGCCAATCAGAACGTTTCCTACGTGGTCGTAATATGGCAACACAACTTGGCGGATTCTCTCGTATGGTCTCACAGATGCCGGCAGTCACGGAGAGGGACAGACTATGGCCTTCGGCCATAGTCCCATGCCTGTGTGTGAAGGAGGGATACTTGGGCTACCGAGCCCGTTTGCTCGTCCGTCTGGCACCCCTCTTCGAACCTGCGAAAGTTCTCCCCAGAGCTCTACCGCTAGCTCCCAGTCTTATGCCCTATCGAGGGAGATGGCTGAGGTCCACAGAGGCGGCAACAACATGTGGGAGGCGCGACCCCGGGTTGCGGGGTGGGGGACACGAATGGAGGGACACTCGGAGTCCTTGGATCCCTGCTATTATACTGCCATGCGGTACCCACGTTGGAACCATTCAAAATGTGGGACCATCCCCAAGGGATCCGATGAGCGACACAGATCGTGGAATAGACCAGCAATGGATTAAGAGTTGATCGTGGCAGTGCAACTTATTGATTAGATTAGATCTGGGCACAGCTGAGAGTCTTTCCATAACCTGACACCGACACACCAACTAACACACGCCCACACAGCTCGACCTTGAATTCACAGAATCATGTCACCAAAGGGCGGTAACGCAAAAAAAGAGAGTGGCCGTGCTAAAAAGGCTGAGAACGAAGCGAAGAAACAGGAGGTTTCCGCCGCCGAAAAGGTAATCACTCGGATCTAGTCATGTACAGCAAGTTGATCCTGTGTGAGCTCAGGAGCGCAAGGAGGCCGGAAAGTGGGAGGAAGGAACCAAGTCGAACAAGACAAAGGAGGAGAAGGAGGCCAAGCGACGTGAGGAGCTGGCACGCAAGGCTGAGAACGCACGTCTGCTCGCAGAGGAGGAGACGGTTCCACCGTCCAAAGCAAAGCCTGCGCCCAAAGCTGGTTCCAAGAAGGCTGCAAAGCCTTCCACGCCTGCCGGGCCTGGCGCAATCGCTGCGGGTGGGGGACTTGGGAAAGAGCCGGAAAAGTCGAAGCAATCTGATGATCCCTCGGACAAGATCGACAGCTATGCAGCAACTGGGATCGATAACGCACTGGAACTTCTTGAGGTCGTCACTGCCAGGATGGACAAGGCGAGCGTTGGACAACAGGCTGCTGGTATCGAGAGGCATCCAGAGGTTAGTCGTCGGTGATACTGCCAGACGCGTTGCTCATTTTTTTTTGTGTCGTAGCGGAGGTTCAAGGTTCGTTCGAACTCGCTGAACTTCCCTGTGCCGACGCAAATTCTAACGTCATGTACAGGCAGCTTTCGAGGCCTACAAAGAGAACGAACTTCCGAAACTCAAAGTCGATGCAAGTGCCTCGCATCTACCTCGTGTCGCTTTACTGATGATCACGCTTTATTAGCATCCTGGTCTGCGTTTACAGCAATATCTTGTCAGTCACCTGTTTTCACTGCATTCTCATCAGATCAGCATCCACTAAGCATATCCACCCCACAGGACATATTGTACAAGCAATTCCAGAAGTCGCCAGATAACCCGTAAGCACCACAATTGATGCACCACAGCCCGATATCAATCTTCGTTCCACAGATTCAATCAGGTGACCGTTGACTATGATGCGTCCAAGGAGGAGCGGACGCAGGCCCTCAAGGACAAGCAGGAAGCGGTACAGAAGAGGATGCGGGTTGATTGACGGACCACTCCCACACGGAATGTCGGAGTATTATGCGATATGTACTTACTTGTAGGGTTTAGGTTTCCGTTGTTTCTGATACCAAGACCGCTAGCTCAGGGTTAGCCCGAGTGACACGGTTGTGCTAATAAGACCAATCGCGATCATTGTTTGGTACTAGATCAATACACGGGGTGGCCTTGGCATTAGAAAGGGCAATGCAAAGCATGTCCTCTGGACACATTCTAGAAAGAAACGCAAACGCCGGACATGTTCTCGGCCACAACACAGGGAACACAGCCGCCAAACTGCGGCGCACTAGGGATGAATTACATAAGCAAGAGGGAAATATAAGAGAGCGATCGCTTCATAGTTCAGACTCACCGACATGCCTTCGATATCCATCATTTCGGTTGATTCACCCAGAGACGTACTGGCCAAACGTCCAGAGCCGACGAACACCCTTCTTATCACACAAATACCCCAAGACTTTTTCCAGCCCATCATCTTGCAAGCGCTACGCGACTTCTTTGCTCTGTACGGCGAGATCAACCAATGGGCCCCACTCTCCTGTTTTTCGCGTATCATCCTGGTTTACTACAGCGAAGACGCGGCCGAGCAAGCAAAACGAAACTGTGATCCATTAATCATTCAGCCAAGCCATGGGTCAGCAATCCGTCGTCACTGTCCCTGTTCATACGCTCATCCACCTTTCAGATCCCCAACGACCCTCCGGGTCTTCCGGGCAGACCGCAGTCCATTGTTCACCCGTTCTCCGCCATCAGAGGACAATTTCCTGAGACCTCCGCCAATTGAGAAGAATTTCTTGATTTCTCCTCCGGGATCACCTCCTGTGGGTTGGGAGCCTATTCGGGAGGAACCCCCGAATACGGCGACGCTGGCTGAGGATTTGATCGCAGCGCTGAAAAAGCTCCAACTGCGAGAGCGGAATGGGAACAGAGAGGTGTTGCTTGAACCGGAGGAAGGTGTCGGGGTGGGTGTGTATGTGGAAGATGCGGATGGAAGCAACAGCGAAGAGGATTGTGACGAGGAGTTAGATTGGGGATATGGGTCGCCTTCTCCAGCGTGTTTGAGATGGAAGCCTGCACCCACGGCTCTCCCTCCGATGCCGACTCTGAGGTGATTTCGGTGAGTAGACTTCGCTTTCTTCTTTCGACGATGAAACCTATCAGACCTGTTCTGAGCGTCTGGCTGCGGAAGACAATTTGCCTATTTGTTTTGCTGATACCAATCCGTTCCGAGCTTATGCCCATGCTGACTAGACTGTCTTTGCAGATGATGTTTTTTGTTTTGTTGGACATGATCTTGTGGTACCTAGGCTTTTTGACGGACATCTGTGAATGAACAAACTATGGTTGTATTATTGTATCGCTTTGAATGCAAGTACATATACAAGTATGATTACGTACACAGCGACAAGTTATTGTTCTTCGGCTCTATTGTTGGTGGCAACGAGGCGCTCTTATTCTCCGTGGACGACAAAAAGCATGTCAACCGCTCTCACCCACGAGAGCAAGTTGCTCGTTCTTTCTTTTCTTCTTACACGTTCATTACGCTTTTTCAGTGGCTCGACATGTTGTCGACCATCCTTGCCGTCTCTCTTGCTTTCGGCGCGTCCATAGGTGGGTCGAGCGCGTTCCGGACGGCTAGTAGCTGCTAACGTGTTCCAAGTCGCGCAATCCCCTTCTGTCGTCTGCGTTGCTGGTCAATGCCTTGAAGGTTATTCGAATACTACTTGTAAGTCGCTTCGACCTCGCGTGGCCTCTCGCTGAGCTTCTCTTCCCAGTCGGTGTCACTCTCTCGTCACCGGGAGAGCCCACCTCAGTCCTTTTACTGCCCGGGCAATACACCTCTTCGACGAGCCCTCAACTTTTACACGACCTTTTAACGTCTTCTTCGGCCACCGTATCTACTTCAGCTGGATTTTCGAATTCGAGTTCGCAATCGTCCGTCTCGTTACCGCTTACAGTGCAACTGGAGCCGGGCATCGCAGTCTACCCACAGACTTTCTTCTCTGGTCAAGGGTCCTACACCGGTCTATCGGCGTCTTCAAATACAAACGCGACCACGTTGGATGCATCGTCACTAGCGCTTTCTGGAAATGTTTGGGCAGAGGTATCTGCAGGGAGCAACAATCGCGTCATCCTCTGGAATTCGGTCCCCGATGTCAGTCAATTACCTCAGAGTGCTTCCGGTTCGCTCTCTCTCGTGAACTTGCAGTCTACGGCGTGTTCTCCACCTTGCTCTGGCGATGGCGTTTGCTCTGCGTCAGGTACTTGCATGTGTCCCACAGGATTCAATGGTTCGTCCTGCGAAGTGTGTGCCAAGGGTTACTTCGGGCCGACATGCCAACCATGTCCTTCTGGTTGCACGACATGTAACGATGGTATGACGGGCAGTGGTCGTTGCCTTACCTCGACCGTGTCCAATCCGCCATCGAGCTGCAATTGTATCAATGGTCAGTGTGGCGGCTCGAATGGTCAATGTACCTGTCTCCCAGGTTGGACCTCGGCGTCAAACGGTACCCAATGTGCTGTATGCGCGTCTGGCTTCTTCCTCGATTCGAATGGCAACTGTGAAAGTGAGTCGATTCCTCGCGTTCTTTTACGTCCTTGTTTTTGACCGTTGCTGTAGTTTGTAACCTTGGTTGCGCGGAATGTGCCGATGGATCTGGCGACTGCATCACTTGCAAGTCTGGTTACACTCAGGATGGGAACGACCACACCCTTTGCGATGCTGCTCAACAAAAGACTTCTAGTGGAAATTCTTGCCCATCAGGGAGTTATGGCGCTGGATCTTCTTGCGAAGCCTGCGCCCCCGAGTGTCAGACATGCACGGGGTCCACGTCCAACGATTGTGTTATCTGCGCTTCTGGCACATATTCGTTCAATGGTAGTTGTGTGCAGACGAACAACAACGGTGTCTGTCAGGGATCCTCCCTTATCGCCAACAACAATAAGCACGAATGTGATAGTACGTTTTTGTCGCTCGTTTGGTTGTAGGCGTTCCTGAGCCGGCTTTGTGTGCAGGTTGTGGGACAAAGTGCACGTCTTGCCAAATCCCAAACTTCAATGTCGCATCGACGATCAACGAGGCTCAATGCACTGGCTGTTTGCCTGGCTATGTTATTTACCAAGGCGCCTGTGTGTCAAGTTGCCCCTCGGGAACCTTCTTGTCCCCCACCGATAATCTTACTTGTACAGGTTCGTAATACGCCACGACGGTTGTCGAGAAGTTGCTTACCTTTTTTTTTTGCCTTAGCGTGCTCTTCGTCGTGTGGCACGTGCGCTGGAAGTGCCAATTATTGCCTGACGTGTAATAATGGACTGCTGGCTTCTGATGGTTCCTGTGTCGGCTCGTGCCCGTCAAATGCGTTCAGTTCGTCCGGAACTTGCGTAACCTGTCATCCGGATTGTGCCACGTGTTCTGGTGCATCTTTTAACCAATGCACGGGCTGTAACAAGAACCTTCCTGTTCTCACCAACGGGCGTTGCCTAGCTACGTGCAGCCAGAATCAGTACTTTGACACGACGTCGTCTTCGTGCGAGTCGTGCGACGGGAGCTGCGCCAGTTGCTCGGGTTCGGGACCTAACAGCTGCCTCGCTTGTTCGAGCTCAAATCAAGTTCTTCGTGGCGGGGCCTGTGTTTCTGCCAATTGCAGTAGCGGAAGCAATGTGGTGACTGGTCTAGGAGTCTGCCTGGACGAGCTCGTTTCGGTTCCTTCTAGTTCAGGGTCATCGCCTCTTCCAACTATTCCGGGTATCTCGACTGCTACCAAGACGAAGACATCTTTGTCGTGGTGGGAGATTCTTCTGATGACGCTCGGCTGCGCATTTATTTTTGTTGGGGTCTTGTTCATCTGGCGTCGCCATGCACGGAAGCAACGGGCCAAGAAGACGGCGGCCTTTGCATCAGCCAAGGCTCTGCCACATAAGTCCAACTGGCGACAGCGCCTGGCACGTTTCGGGGAAAAACTGTTCGGACGCGCACCACCGCCTCCGGATGCAGAGGAGATTGCGCTGTGGAAGATGCGTGCCGCGGAGGAGGCACAACACAATAAACAGTTGGAGAAGCTGATTGAGGAGTACGCGCTATCTGGGGCGAGTTCCCCGCACGAGCTGGCCGAGCACGAGTCGTATGGTTCTCACCGGCTATCTGGCAACTCTATATACTCCGAAGTGACCGGGACGCCGCAGCGAGGGCCGGAACCGCGGCAGCCAGTGAAGGCAAACGCGATGACATCGCGATTCTCTACGACGACGCTCGGGTCCTCGGTGTACAAGAAACCGAGCCTGAAGAGACGGGAGCCATTTCCGCCCGAGCTGCAGACGGAGGCGGAGGTGTATGCAGCGTCAATTCTAGAGGACGGATCATGCACAATAGCGCCCATGAGCACGGGCGGATCACGCAACCCATTCCGTAAGTGAAGGGGACGCTATGATTTCTTTCTTGTTTCCCCACATGGATGGCACGGTGCTATTAGATCGGGGCTGTCTGAAACCAAGGACTTTTACGGTACCCCTCGTTGTATTGATTAACCCGGATTTATTACAAGTTGTACCATGGTCGGTATAGCATAATGAAAGACGTTACGTAGTTGTTGCCCTGGAGTGGTCTATGGTTGTCACAGTCCACGTGTGAGTGCACAGCGCTCCAATCCAAGGAGACATGCCAACGCCCACAGCGGCGGCCAATCTCTTTTTAACCAGCGATAATGTCACCCACCGAGCACCCAACTTTCCCCCCTTTCATCGTCATGTCCGTCCGCGCACGCACCGGCAGACACAACGCAACCTACCACGACATACCCGGTTCCATCTGCGGTCCCGAAGACGGACCCTGGCCACGCCCGTTCACACTTCTCCGCGCCCCGGACGCCTGGGCCAAGCTCGCCCAGGCCGCCGAACCACAGAGCATCACCTATTCCGCACGCGAGCGATGGCGCGCCGACGCCGTCAACTTCCAGCCCTTTCGCGGCACACGCAGCCAGGACCGGTATGTGATGGAGCGGCTCGAGATCGCCGGGCGGACGTGGCTCTTCTCCGCCGTGTTTGACGGCAAGTGTCCTTCTCCCGTACACGGTTCCTGCTGACCGTCCGTGCAGGGCATCTCGGCGACGCGACGGTCGCACATGCGGCCTATCACATGCCCATCATCGTACGCGAATTTCTCGAGGAGATCACGCGCAAGCACCGTGGTCGCGTCGTGCCGCCCCCGCTCATCGCAGACATGCTCAACGAGGCGATCCGTTCCTTTGACGACGCGATCGCCAACGACGTCTTGAACCTCTTTCCTGGCGGCCTCGCCTCAGTCGGACGCATGCCAGACGCTAAGATCCACGCCGTCCTAAATGACCATGCGACCGGCGGGCACAACTTCAAGAAAGCCCGGTTGTGCATGTACGGTACGACCGCGCTTGTCGCGCTTGTCGACCCTGAACATCAAAACCTGTGGTTGGCGAATCTCGGCGACTGTCAAGGAGGTGAGCATGGCGGGTTTTCGCTTTCTCTCGCTTTGTCTTGTCCACGGATCGCTGACGGGCTCGTGTGCATGACGTCGACCAGTGATGATTTCGGAGATGGAGGACAGGACGTGGCATTTCGAGTCGCTGACGTCGTGCCATAACGGTGCCAACAAGCACGAGGTCGCGCGCGTCAGGAGCGAGCATCCCGGCGAACCTGAATGCGTCGTCGACGGCCGTGTTCTCGGTGCCATTGCGCCTTTTCGATGTAAGCTCAGGGCGTCGCATTACATGTCCGTACTTACTTTCAGATCGGGATACATTACATTTGACAGGCATTGGCGATACGCCGTTCAAGCAGCCGCCCGAGTTCACGCGGCGCATTCTGTACAACCTCTTTCCTCAGGGAGGCCATCACACGTCTCCATGGGAGGAGTTTCTCGTCCGGAACGTGTCGGCGCCGTACATATCCGCCGTGCCCGAGGTGACGCATTATCCGCTCGGAGGGTCGCAGCGACGGCGAAAGTACCTTGTGTTGTCGTCGGACGGGTTTACGGACGTGTGTGGGGATGCGCAGCGGAGCGTGATCGAGCGGTGGTTGGAGGGCGTGGCGGCGGGAGATCGGCTGAGCGAGGGCTCGGATCGGCAGGACAATATGGCGTTGCAGCTGCTGTGGCAAGGCCTTGGGGGGGATGCGGTGAGCGTGTCGAGAGTGTTGACGTTGGACTTGGACGTTCCCTGGCTAGACGACATTTCGATCGTCGTACAGTCGCTCTAGTAGTTACTTGTTTGGTCTTGCGTCAGTACACTTTTGTCATGACTCGTCATCATCATGCATATCGACGACGACGACGACGACGACCACGCACGCTTCGACAGCCTGGCGGTGACGAAGCGAAAGGCGCCCGATGACCCCGACGCTGGAGCGAATCTGGCCATATACGGCGCGTCGCGATTCGGTCACTATGGAGAGTACATGCAACGCAAGCGCGCCAAATTGCAGCTGCAAAACGCGGGCCTGACGACGGACACGGCGAGCGGCATATTCAAGGGCGTCTCTGTCTACGTGAACGGCTGGACCCAACCCTCGGTGCAGGACCTTCGGCGGCTCATCGTCGAGCACGGGGGCGTCTTCCAGCCATACATGGACAGGAAATCCATAGTGTACGTGAGAACGTGCGCTCGTCGTGAACGTTGGTGAATGTCTTTTCTTGCAGGACGCACGTCGTGACGTGTTCGCTCACGCCTGCCAAGGTCAAAGAGTTCAAGTCGCTCAAGGTGGTGAGGCCAGAGTGGCTTTTGGACAGCGTCGCTACCGGTTCGCTTCTTCCCTGGACCGACTACATATTTCGTCCGGGCGATCGATCCGAGGTATCTCAGGGCTCGGCGTTGGGGCAGACGACACTCCCAGTTCAAGCCGTCCGGACGTCCTCGACGCCGACACACCACGACAAACCCAGCACCCCCGGAAAAGAACGAGACCCGGAGACGACGTCTGAGGCCCATAAATCGGGAGCACGTCCACTGTACGTGACCGATCCCGGTTCCGAAGAGGACGCTGCCCGCGTGCCTGGCTATGCTGCACATCGCTCGAACCTGATGGCCGAGCGCGTGATGGCAGATCCGCAGTGGCGCGCGGCACACACGTCCGTCGCGCCCGATTTCATAGAGGGGTTTTACAAGAATTCGCGTCTGCATCATTTGTCGACGTGGAAAGCGGAGCTCAAGGGGCTCGTGGCGGAGGCACAGGAACGCGCGGAAAACGGGGTGCTCGATGGGTTGCCTCGCGACGGCGACGGGGCCGTGTCGGGCGTGTGTACGTCTACGGACGGGTTGAGCATGCGGGGTGCCGAGTTGGTCCTTCGTTCGCCTTCCCGGGCCAAGGGGAAGCAAAAGGCAGAGGAGAGGGTCATCATGCACTGTGATTTCGACTGTTTCTTTGTCTCTGCTGGTCTCGTCAGTCGGCCTCAGCTTCAAGGGAAACCCGTGGTCGTGTGCCATTCTCAGGGTGCCCAGGGCGGTTCTTCCAGCACGAGCGAAATTGCGAGCGCCAGCTACGAGGCGAGGGCGTTTGGTATCAAGAACGGAATGAGGTGCGTCTCTTGTGGCGTGTTGAATACGCTCTGACAACGTGCGTTCTAGTCTGCGGCAGGCTCGTCAATTGTGTCCTGAAGTCCTTACCATCCCTTATGAATTCGAACGGTGCGTCAACGGATTGCATGCGTACATGGAACGTCGTATTTTAATCGAAATCTCTCAGATACAAGTCGCTCTCGCTCCAATTTTATACCATCTTGATGCGCCATGCGGACGATCTTCAGGCTGTGTCTGTCGACGAAGCGCTCATAGACGTGTCCTCTGCCGTCGCTCGCCTCGTCTCAGCTTCCCCATTTTCTACGGACGACTTCGCGGTAGAACTCGCACAGACCATTCGCGTTCAAGTGAAAGAAGCCACTGGGTGCGAGGGTATGTTTGTCACGCTTGCTACACTCCGCAATGCTCATTCCTCGTCTGCAGTCAGCATTGGCATCGCGGAGAACATACAGCTTGCCCGTCTAGCTACACGCCGCGCAAAGCCAGCTGGATTATTCCATATTAAACGTGACGACGTGCAGCAATTCCTCGAGCCACTTGACATTGACGACTTGCACGGGTTTGGGCATTCCACGCGCCAAAAAGCACAAGAGAAACTCGGCGCGACGAACTTGGGTGAGCTGAGAACGCGGAGCAAAGCTAAGTTGTGCGAAGCGCTCGGAAA